>ML790329.1:265899-284005 GCA_009831015.1 Picea engelmannii | reverse complement strand
ATTTAAAAAAATAAAAGAAAATTAAAAATAGTATTAAAAATTATGATTCTTTTTTAAAATATTAAAAATAAATTAAAAAACATGAAAAGCTCATTCTGTCTCACACACACACATAACAAAATAAAACAAAAATAAATAATAATAATAATAAAAGATATATTTAAAAAATATATAAAAATAAAAAAAATAAAAGAAATAAAAGAAATAAAAGACATATTTAAAATATATATAAAAAATAATATGGAGGATGACTCTATAGTTTTCTTCATGGTTGGTACTTGGGGCTAAGTTTTCCGCAAGAATATCCTAGCCCCCGAGTGCTCCCCCTCAGCCCTTTCCTCCTACACCCATTCTCCCCGACCCTCAAAGCCTTCCCTCTGCAGCTTCCCTGATATCGACGATGCCTGAATTCCCTCTCCTACCTTGCCATGCACCCTCCCCCTCCTCTACCCTCAACGCTCTCTCCCTCCACATCACCTATCTTGTCCTCAACCTGTCACCTACCAATGGAAGATCTATCAAGGGATAAAGATCTCCTCTATTATTATTTCGATCTGTCCTCCCCCTCAGAGATCTGGACTTACCCCTCCCCCTCTCACTCCCGTCATCCTTCAAATATCCTGTTGGCATGTTTTCAGAAAGAGGCAAAGTATGCGTGTTTTCCATTGATGGCGAAGATCAACACGATCAGTAGCACAACGATAATGGTATGACAATGGAAAGATTAACAATGAAGAGCAATAGTGATCGTTGGATCCCATTCAGAATTCCTGATGACTGTCAGATCTGAATTCAGATAGGAGGAGTGCACAGTAGAAGAAAATAGATCTCAGGCATCAGATCTGAGCCCAAAGACCGACCGTCGTTGGATCCATAAGAAGGAGAACGGTCTTTACGTGCAAGGTGAAGCGGGCCTACAAAATCCCAAAAGCAAGAGGACCATCCATTTTCAAGAAGGCCACGTGGAAAGCGACTAGAATTTCGTTGATCTGCAAATTGGAGGAGTCAACGGAACATGGTGTGGGAACTTGCGATATGCGAAATCCCGAGAATTGATCCAGACCTTTAGATCGAGGTATGTTGTGGAATGTTGGATGCAGAGGGCACATGGTGAGCGATTGGCATTTCGTTGACTGGAAATTCAAAGAAAGGAGGTTCTCTATCCTATGAAATCGTGCAATGCGAAACCATTACTTAATCTAAGTCGTTGATAAAAGGGAGATCATGGATCATTGATCAGGCATGACGAAGGCCCGTGAAGTTGCAAAATCACGATAAGATCTTGACTGTTGATCTAAGAAGGACATGTGGCGAGGGATTAACTTTTCATTGACTGGAAAGTCAAAGGAAGGAAATGCTCTAACCTTACAACTCACGATATGCAAAATTGCGATAAGGTCTGGCCCATGGTCATAGACAAGGTCACATCGTCGAAGGCTTAAGGGAAGGAGCTAATTGCTAAGCTCCATTTCGGGGATCGCAACTTGGAGTGTCGAGATCCTTCATCACAAGAATCACGAAACGCAAGATCGCGATGATATCTGGACCATCGGATCATCGAAGATCTCGAACGTTGATCAGGCTCGATGAAGTTCATAAGTTCGCGAAATGAGAAACACCTTTTGGTTTAGGCTGAGGTCACCCCCGATGGTCATGTGAGAGGGAGGAGCTAGTGGAGCTAAGCTCCATTTCAGGGATCACAACTTGGAGCGTCGAGACCTTTGACACAAGATTGCCAAAATGCGAAATGCGAAATGCATCTTGATTAGGCCCATGGTCACAACCAGTGGGCATATGGGATAAATGCAAGACCTTATGGATTTAATCCAATGGTGCTGGTTATTTGAGCATTTGATCGAAGGGCTACTGTTGATATTTACGATTAACTGTTCAGTTACGATTCAATTAGCAGAACCAAATCATGGTTCTTGGATGGTTGGAAATTAAGTGGCTGAAGCATTGTTGGCCTAGGTATTCGAGGTGTAATTGAAGTTGTGTGAAGTGCATAAAAGAAAGACGGAGTGACTGTGAATGGTTGGTTGTTTTGAATGAAAAATGAGTTGAACTGTAAGAAAGGGAAAATTACAGTATGCGCAGTGTGAGACCGACAATATGCGCAGTGTGAGATAAAACTCAGAGATGAGTAACAGAAGTTGAATAGACATAAGCAAGAGTAGAATTGCAAAACAGCTTGAAGCATAGCAAAATTGCAGAACAGATAGAAGCATAGAAGAATTGTAGGACAAAAGAGAAGTGGTAAGAATTGAAACACCTACGTTGTTGGTTATTCAATCATTTTACTTATAATCAGAGAGGTAGGGTGGTGCTAGGGAGGAATGTGGTCCTCTGATATTCAAGTTGGTGCTTGAATATTGGGAGTTGTAGCTTCCATCTAGTTGTGTCTAGAAAACAGTGTGGCAGGGTGGTGCTTGGGAAAACATAGAGTTTTCTGTATGCAATTTGGTGCTTGTATAAGTGGAAGTCGGTGCTTCCATTTAGCCGGCGCTGGAACACTCAGGGAGTTGGTGCTTCCTTTTAGTCGATGCTAGAGAAACTAGAGAGTTGGTGCTCTCAACAAGTTGGAGCTTGTAAAACAGAGGTAGTAGCTTCACTTTGAGTTGGTGCTCAAACATAGATGATGTACAAAACTTAAAATACTTTCTATCATTTCTAAGAAGAAGAGGTTTTCTCCCTTTATGGGTTTCCTCGTGAAAATCTGTCTCTGTGTATATCTTATGTGTGATTGATGCTCATTATTTATGTTGTTCATATGATGTATAATATTGATGGTCACTTGATGAAATATTAAGAATGGTTTAATAGAATTAAAATTGTTTAAGAACAGTAACAACTGATTCACCCCCCCCCCTCTCAGTTGTCTTAGTAATTTCAACATATCCCCCTGTCATCATCTCACTCTCTTGGAGGCATATCTCTCCCTACACCTCCCCTAGATATGTTGACTCTCTAAGATCCAATGACCTCTCCCTCACACTCTCATGATGTCCCTTCCCCCTTCTCTAATGCTTTTGTAACTTCCATCACTGCCCCTTGTATCTTCTCTTTACCTCTCCTGCAAGTATCCTCCAACTCCCCTCTAGAAAATGCTTCCCCCACAATAAATCCATCCTCACTTTTTTTATCGGATTTGCTCCCATCGTAGTCACAAATAATTACCTCGTTGGAAAGGTTTGTTATCAATCTCACCACAGAACTTTTCGTGTCAGGATATTCTGGGACACCTAACTCTAAATATGAGAAACTTTTCGTCGAGATGGACCATGTGCAGAAGACCAAGAAATGCACAAAGCATCATAACAGGCCCATTAACGTCACTCTCAGTGATAGAATAAAAATCCACGAGATTGTCACCATGTAGCATACCACTCTGGTAGGAATATTTTCAAGAAAAATACCCTCCTCAGACTCACTAAAATCGTGGATGGCTTCAAATTTCGCCATCCATCTTGGGTATGATACAAAAAACTTAGTTCTCACAAAAGGATGGCTCGCTTGGACTTTCAAATCGGAAGAAGACACCATAAATATTCTCTCTGGATGTTGGTATTATGGTTCACAGGTTATCTTCTTGAAGCAGTGGACTCCTGAGTTCAATAATTCCATTGCCCGATAGGAAATCATCATGATATGGGCCAGGCTTCTAGGATTGCCAATCTCCTTCTGGAAAGAGGATATATTCCAGGAAATCAGCTCTACATTAGACCATTTCTATGAAGTTGATATCTCATATAAAATAAATGGATATATGGCGATGGCTCACATTTTAGGCGGCCTCAAACTTGGAAATGTCCTGGCCGATTTAATCTCCATACAATATCAGGGTCACACATTGACACAAGAGTTGGACTATGAAGAAATACCCTTTAGATGTGGTCGCTACCAAGTCTATGTCCATTTGGCTAAGTATTGTCCCATGAAAACAAAGAAGAGAAAATGGGTCAAGAAATCCTCTCTTCCACAGGGTCCTCCTCCTTTTCTCCTTCCAACATCTCTCCTGGTAGAGATTTCAGGCACTCTAGAACATGCACAGGTTTGATGGCTTGAGTTGGTCTTTAGTAGTATCCTACCTCTGCAACACTAGCTATAACTTTGGGTAAGGATTTTTCTCCTCATATCTCTTTCCCTCCTTATTCTTTTTTCTCTGTCGATATTTTTCACAACTCTCCAACACCCTCCCCCCCACACACTTCTATACTTATCCTTTCTTACTAGTCTCTATAGTATTTCCATTCCGGTCAACTCTCCCCTCTCCCCTCACCCCCCCCCAAGTTCCTCCTCCACACAAAATACAATATAAGGTCCTCTTCCCATGACACTTGTGAGACCCCCCATGACTATATGGATGCATAGGAACATTACCCAACCTTGAAAAAAATCCTACCCTTCGTAGAAGAAATTATTATATATCTTGGGCCTAGAAGCAAGCACACACATAAATCTAGTCCGGAAAATAAAAATGACTTTTTGGGGATCTTAGAGCATCGAACCCCTCCCAGGGTCTGGAATGATATATCTCTCTCAAAAATACAGGGGACTTTCCAACCCCTCTAAAAGATTGGCCATAAGGAGACTAATTGAGATTCATAAACCTAGCCTTCTACTACTTCAAGAAACCATGATGGATGGATAAAATGTAGTAAAATTATTCTCCTCCTCCCTCCCAGGATGGAATTTCATTGGACTAGATTCTTCTGGGAAATCAGGTGGCCTTCTCACAGGATGGAAATTAGATTCCTTATAACTCACAAATTCATGGGCCATGCCATCAGTCTTAGGAACTCATCTATCCTCCCCCTCACAAAATATCTCATTTTCCCTCCGCAACATCTATGTCTATTATTCTGAGAAAAAACTTTTCTGGAGCTTACTCTTCTCCTTCCTCCTTCTCTCTTCTGGAAAATTCATTTTGGGAGGGGAATTAACTTTCACCCTTGGTTCCTATGAAATTTGGGGTCCCTTAGCACAACATGATCCACTGACTGACTACTTCCTCAAAAACCTGGAGGATTCCAATCTAGTAGATCTCCTTCCCCCAAAACTCTCCCCTACCTGGAGGAACTTACATAGTGAATACACCTGTATTTCCAAAAGACTCGATCATTTTCTCCTCTCGAAATATATTTTGCATGAAAACTTATGTTTTAGATAATGGGTCTCCTTGGGTGGCATCTCATATCACTCCCCAATCCTCTTTGAACTTGCTCATGATCCCATCAAACCTCCTATCCCTCTCAAATTTAACTCCTAGATGGAGGACCCAAATTATTTGGATCTAGTCAAGACTAACTGGACCCCCTAAATGAAAACCTTCATGAGTCCCCTCCCCTACAATTTCTGGAAAATCTAAAAAAAATCAAGAAGACCATTATTGCTTGGTGAAAGGAACAAAAAATCAAAGAGAATCAAGACCTTCTTAAAATTCAGTAGCACCTAAAATCCTGGTTAGAGGTGGAGATGGAAAATACCTTCTCAGATGAACAAAAAACACAAATTTAATATCTAGAGAAAAAAAGAAATTTCATCTTTATGGCTAGAGAAAAAGAATGGAGATTAAAAAGAAGATCCCTTTGGCTCCAATTTGGGGATGAAAACAAAAAGTTTTTCCATCATGTTGCTAATGGTCGAAAAACAAAATCCACAAGCTGGGCCATTCAGAGAAATGACAGAAACCTGGCTAAAATTTTTGAGGACATTGCCACCAAAGGTATTTCATGCTTCCAAAATTTATTCAAGGTAGATCAGAGAACGCCAATTGAAGCAATCATAAAGGTATCATATCTCTTTCCTAGTTTTGTGGATCAGAATAAAAATGATTCTCTAAATGATACAATATCTAAGGAAGAGATACAAAAGACTCTACACAACTTTCAAAGAGATAAAATCTCTGAACCTGATGGCTTCCTAGTCGAATTCTACTATGGAACTTTTGAGGCCCAACTTCCCATATACCCATTGATATGCCAACTTCCTGAGGGAATTACTTTTTCATACGATCTTTGTTTTGGGTGCTCAGTACCTTTTTAGAAAGGTCTATCCGAGGAGTACACATTCTATTCGACATAACATCTATGATTTCATACATTCTAGGATATTTTGTTCCAGAAAAATGTCATTTAGGGCCTCAAAACGACCCTAGAAGTTCCAAACCTGAAAAACCATAGAAAAACTGCCAAGGTGGAAAGTTTTGTTTTGAGCTAGTGGAATAGGTGGATGGCCACTGATATACACCTTGATTAATAAACCTAAGATTATTCTTCTACAAGAATGATGAGAGGGGATTCTTTGTTTCTTGATGTGAAAAATTTGTTGAAGGGGTAGGATTTTTTGGCCCATGATGTTAAGGATTTATCTAAGGGGATCATCACTGGTTGCAATGCCAACATTGTTTTTCCTGATGCTTTCTCTTTCTCTTCAAAATTATTTACCAAAGTCTTTTGTGAAATCCTGGGCTTCTCCCTATCCATCCTTAACATCTACGGGCCACATGAAGTGAGGAAACATTTCTGAAATAGAATAACTTTCTTGCAATGTCTAAAGTATGAATGCTTAGTCATTGGTGGGAACCTAAATTTGAATAATGTTGATCTAAAATAATATCTTACGGTATTTAAGTAAACCTCACGAGGATAAATCCCCATTCATTTTTAAAGAGGTGGTACTCCTTTATTTCAAATAACATGCAAGAATGTAAAAATTCCCGAGAAAGGACCAAACTTATTCTTGAAATAAATATTAAGATGCAAAGAATGTATGATAAGGGACTAGGTATCTTATAGAAAGAAAATAGTTACACTATGTTTCAATATTTGTAAACAAAATGAGTATACATTAACATAGGATGACATTTCCATCACAACATTCATCAAATTAGAAAACAATATCCGACAAAGGGTATTGGGAATTTTTGGTTCGTGCTTGCACATGTCCCGTCCTTCTTAATGCTCGGGAATTTTAGATGTAGGGTGCATCTAGAGCTATCCATCAAAACTCTAAAGCACCAACATATCAATCCTTTTCCAAGGCTGAGGAAGGTCTCACTCGTGAGGTAGAGAGGATCATAGAGACCATAAGGTCTTGTGATAGTTATGAAGGGTTAAACACACATGAAGTCACTATAATTGACATGCATGCAACTCATGTCTAATAGACTATTTTAGGACTAATAATTAAAACTATACACACACATGCTCAACTCATAGATAACATACACATAATGGACCAGAATTGTCATATCTTTATTACTGGAATCATTCCATCATGTTAGAGATATACACTATGAATGACAGACACAAATGAAAACCATAAAAATCCATATCTTTTATACACAAAACCTCATAATTACAACATGTTGCACTATGCACCTTGCCTTAGGACTCAGACATATCAAAGACATAGTATTATATTCAAAACATTACAATAATACAACAAGCTCAAAGTGAGCTCAATACTGATAGCTAAGCTAACTCAAAACTCTCTAACTAGCTAGATAGCCAACCTATTTTTGAGATTAGAGATTCCTTTTATATTCTTCTCTACTGGGGAGAACTATCTCTTTCTATTCTGATCCACTCATTTGTATGATACAATTGCATCACATGCTTCTAGTGCCTTCCAATTCTCAATGCAGACTCTCTGCATCAAGGGAAATCTTAACCATCTGGCCAACTCATTCTATGGTCATCCCATGTCTTTGTATGTTGCTAGAAATAATCATTTGGGGATATTTCCCAATGATTCCTTTCTTGATTCTGACAAACATCTTCTTGTTTTCCAACACAACCGACAAAACTTGTACCGATGCAGTCTATGTCATTCCTTGTGCATTTCCTTAGGCATGCACAAAAATATGGAATGAGAATGCAAAACTTTGTTTGTTCTTATGTGAAAAACTAAAACCAAAAAAATGGGTGCCAACATGCCCCCCCCCCCACTATTATCTGGCTCATCCTCGAGAAAACTGCTAAAATTCGGACGACAAATAGTTTGAGTAAGAGTAGATCATTTTTTGCATCATAAGATGGGATGGAGGTCATTTTATTGAGTCAGAAGATTTGTTGGTGCATGTGGAGGTGAATGAGGGATATATTTAAAGTCCCCCATCAAGCACCAACTACTGAAGATAAGTGAGGTTCCCTCAAGAGAGAGAGAGTCATTCTCTACTTGTCTTTTTGTTCTGGGGAAACTAGACCGAGCCGTACATTGCATTTTATCAAATTCAGGAGGGTGGAGGATCGAAGAGGATATGTAAGAGGAGGGTTAGGACCAATGTGATGGAAGAAATGAATTTGGTCTAGCCTCATGGATTTAGGAGGAGGGTCAAGGCCGATTGATGAGAGGAGGGCTCTGGATGAGCCAATGAGGAGGGTCTCATCCTATCAACAAAGGGGATGAAGCATGTTAATAAGTCAAGAAGGTCTTGGCTTAGGGGGATGGAGAGTGGCCTTGATTAGAAAAAATGGTTCAAAAAGCTGGGGGATACTAAGTTGATACTGTTGAGGATAGGGGGTAGAAAAATGATGACCGAGTAGTGGTTGACATACTAACCACCTTCTTGAAGATTGTAGTGTAGCCTCTTGAGTTGGTTGATCAAACTAATGATAAAAGAGTATAGATAGCCAACTAATGCATGCCATGAAAGGAGAGTGGGAGAATCATAGAGAAATGAGGAAGGAGATCGTGAATGGAGCTGGTAGAGAATTACTCCAGTGAGATAATAGGGTTTGTGATATATATAGGTGGGAGATGGTGGAGAAGGGGAGGAAGGAGGAAAGTAACAATTTGATGGAGGGGATGGATTTAAGGACAAGTAATAAAGAATGGTAAAATGCATAGGATAGGGAGATCGATATTACAGATTAGCTGTAGTGGAGAGGGTTATTGGAGAATGGGATGATTCAACCTAGTGTGTACTTGTGGCATGTGGGAACGAATCATATGGGATTATTTTCCCTTTATGGAGCTAAAGCTTCAGGAAACTTCACCAACAAACACATGACTTGTATATGAAGAACATGACCCTATACTTCTTGGAAAAGACATATCCAGACTTGGAAATATCAATGATATACACCCTATGTCACTCGATCAATGTTGCATGTGTGACTGAGATAAATGCTTGTACTTTCAAAATGTAAATTATGCCAACTAGAAGTTCTTCTAAATACTGTACAACCTATGCTAATATTATTGTATCGATCTGTAAAGATAACAAAATATTAAATGGAGGTTGACCCTTGAGGTCCATAGTACACCTTCAACCTGCTACCATTAATAATACCTTTGAGTTGTTATCCTTGTAGCATTTCCATCTTGGCAGAACTTTCTTCATTGATGTAAACTAGTTGAAACAGACCCAACCATCGCATGCATAGCTTACTAGGATGTTGTAAATATTTTTTTTCATATAAAGAAACTAAATACCATGGACAAAGGATTTTTTTGTGGATGTTACGATCGTTACATGGCTTATGTTTGTATTTTTCCACCACATGGTTGAATCCTTCCATTATTTGGTCTTCTTCGAGTTCCATAAGCTCATCCAACCTGTTATCACTCCAAGAAACTCTTTGGGGTTGTAGGCCAAAGATGCTTGGTAACTTAATAATATGGTAAATTTGGTATGCTTGGAACAATGGGATAACTCAATAACTAATGAGAAGAACAAATTATCATGCATTCGAATAAGACAATGCTTTTAGAAATCAATAATCAGATAGAGTAATTGGAATAGGGTATGAAGAATACTAGTCTAGATAACCAAGTACATTAACATGCAGGGTCATACAAGATAGTAAGAGATTTTTGAATTCAAATTCATGAGCTTAATAAGAAGATAACAGTTCTTAGAAGCTGAGCTAAACTGAATTAAAATACAGAGTAATGCAACACATGAACAAATCTGAAATTGATAACAAAAGAAGACTGTGATTCATATCGAGATAAGAGTCTTAGTACATGAGCCAAAGTGTATCCAAGATTGAACCCTGATCTCTTAGAAAAGATAGGCATTTATAGCATTTTACAATCAGTTTTTAGATCCTGAAAACTTGGATTTGTATGTCTAAATATAGAAAATAAAACTAACAAAATATAATTTGATAATCAAAGACTAGTTCCTAGGAATCGAACTATTTTCTGTTGATCTTTGATATCTGTTCTTCATTACTTTTAGGTCTATGTTGTGTCGTGGGGGATAAATACGCCTGTATTCTATAGATGGAATCTTTCAATAACCATAACCAAAAATTCAGTTGACTAAATTTAACATTTGGTCCCAAAATCTCCACGAATCTTTGATGCTGAGTGTTTCTTGATTTGGTGGTTAATCATTCGATGCTCCAATACCTTTTCAAATATTCCAAAATCACTTTTCTACAGCTTAACTTTCCAAAAATTTCTTTTTGTAGTTTCACCAGCTAATTCACCTTACGATCTGCTAGTTAGCTGGTGAAAGTTATGCTTTTCACCAGCTAACTGGTTATAATTTTTTCCCTTTGTGTTGGTGAAAGCTCTGTAAATCTGTATGTGTATTAATCTTTTAAATTTCTGTAGCTGTTTGTTCCCTGACACCTGTATCTTTTGTTTCCTGGAAATTCTCAACCTGATAATGATTATATGCCTGCAAATATGGAGATGTATACCCCATAGTTGAGTAATCCCCTGCCATCTAAAGAAAATGATCAAACTCTTCTAAAACTTGACATGCTTGATGAACTAGAAGCTTTGACTTTGGTTAAAGACCTCAACCTCTTCAATAACGCCTTGCTCCTAGCATCTCGGTGGATACGTTCGGATCCTGAATATCTTGATCAAAATCTGGCGACTGTCTGTCGTCTTCATTTGCTCACGGGACATATCACACAATCCCGATATGTGTGGATGAAATAGCCATTTACAAATACCACCACTCTCAGTGTATTGAAGAATCGTAGTGCATGCTAGGATGACGCTTTGATTTACATAACTCATGGCTTAGATGTGGCTCTGTTTGACCCGATGACTTGGCGTGTTAATGACTTTGACCATCTGCAAAACTAACACCTGTTTTATTCCATTTATTCGGGCGTGTGATGAAATAGTTAGCTGCTTTTTAGCTTTGGCACTTTCGGTAGTTAACACAGCTTCGACTTTTGGGTTTTAGCTATCGAAAGTTAAGGCTTTTGGTAGCTAAAGTATCTTTTCAGAGGGACACTTAGCTACCGAAACCTATGTTTTAATAAAAACCCTGAACCAGAGCTTTTTGAGACTTTATTACAAACTCAAGCTCTTAAAAACAAACCTTTCTAAATTTAGAAAGACATTATTAATGACTTCCTATCACCTAAATAGACAAGATTGACTATATTATTTGAGGAGATAGCATATGTATCCTTCTGGGATGGAGACCTCCCTGCAAGGTTTCCAAGAACCTAGTAGTTCTAGTAGCCTTTAACATTGGGCATGGAGTCATCTGGCCCATGAAACTGTTCCTATGCAAACCTATAGCTTGCCAATAGTTTTACCATTGAGCTATGGAGTCAGCTATCTCACCTCTTTCTGAAATCTTTCAAAACTTTTACAATTTATTTCTGTGCATCTTCAAAAACCTGCCTTCATCATATGAACTGACTGATACACTTGCTGAAAAAATGGAAGAAAACAAATGCTTGAGAGCGAGCTTATTTCCTATCCTACTCTACCCTAACCAATTTCTCAAAATGGTTAAGTAAAGGCAAATATCCATAGAAGCCATCCAATTAATTTTAATAATGAAATGATTTCATCATCCTTACTGACCAATATTTGATGCTTGAAATGCAACAGTAGTGACAAAAAATTATTTACAACACCAAAATCCTTTGGAAAAACTGACAAATTTAAAAAATATGAAAACTCCATCTTCCCTGAAACATATGATTCTATGAAGGCTCCCATTGGGTCTTTTAGACACATCTCTGAAACATGCTGAACTTCGGGAAGGAATTGTATATTTATAGCAGGTTCATGTCCAACCATGACTGTTCCTTTGCTAAAAGATTTATGATTTTCTGATTCTTTTATGCTTTCCTTGTGATCATTAAACACTATGGCTTCTTCTTCAGAACAACGCTCATGGGATGATGATGGAACATGGTTTGAATAACAAAACGTATGATCATATATAAACATGTAATTGTCTATGTAGTCATTTGTTACCATGGGTACAACAGGTTTTGAAAACTGATCATAATTCTTACTCGAGTACCTGTCTCTGGAATGTTATGCCAATGTTGAGGAATTTGATTCACAATCTGAGATGATTCTAGTTGCTTGCTGCCATTCTAAAAATGCCCCATAGTCATTATCTTCTTGCTCGAAGTTTGCGCTTAACTGACATTCTGCTGGTCCAAGTAGACAATGGTTTTCAACCTCAATCTGTTCTGGGATTCTGCTTGAAGCACAAATGTTCTCTTCCACCTCTAAAGCATCTTCGAACAAAACACTTAATCATGAAGATTTCCTTTATAATAGAAGAAGGGAAAGTTCTGAATGGAGACCCATGACATAATATATCATGGCAGCTATTTCTGAAGGTCGGATCTCTAAAGGCATGTCATGAAAGCTGCTGCAAAATCTCCGATTAAAAACAGGCAAAGATTCACCATGTTCTCTCTTCAAGGCATAAAAATCAGCAAGGTATAGATCCGGTGATTTGTGATCACCCCAATACTTAATGAATACATTGGAGAACTCGATCCAAGAACCAATAGAATCAGTTCTCAAACTTTTAAACCAAACAACAGTGTCTCCGATTAAAGTTTTAGCAAAATATCTCATGATGACATCTTCATGAACAATATGAAAATGATTGATAAAATCCAAAAAGGATCCCAAGTGCCTCTCAGCCAAAGCTTGGTTCTCACCGGAAAACCAAGGGATATATTCATAACAATTATCAGGATAAGGATGAAGAAGAGAGGGCAAATTTAAAGACTTGAACATCATCGTTCTGATTTTAATTTGAAAAGCAGTGGGCTAAATAGGTTAATGATCAGGTTCATCAGTAATGCCAAAAGGTGTTGAGCTCTCAATAGGTTTGGAATCAATTTCAATCTTCACAAAGTCGGAAGGGTGATCAGATTCAAGAAGAATGGGAATGCTAGACTCATCTTTAGGAACAGGCTGTGATGAAGATATTGAATCAACATCTACAATATAGGGCTGCAAGATTTCTTCTTCTAAAGAAGGGTATGTATAATAAGGATGATGATTTTATGAATATACAAAACAAAAAATGATCCTCTTTATCCGCGAAGGAAATAACATGAAAGAACTAATAAAGAAAAACAATAGTTCATGAAGCAAACTGATGATCTGGTACCTGGATTTCAAATTCAGCTCCTTCATCTTCTAATAATCTTTGCTGGATCAACAACAAGTGTTGCTGGTGGCTTTTCTGAATTTGTTCTGGTATGAGCTCTTTTCGGAGCCACTTCATTCCAATGGAGTCACCAGATAGATGATTACAACCAAGTATATGTCCAAGCTTTGTCTATCATCAAAGATGGATCTATGTCGTCTCCCAAGGAAGCTGAGATTCAATCTCCTTTCCCTGGCAACAACGCCAATTTGTTATCACTCCAAGAAACTCTTTGGGGTTGTAGGCCAAATATGCTTGGTAACTTAAGAATATGGTAAATTTGGTATGCTTGGAACAATGGGATAACTCAATAGGTAATGAGAAGAACAACTTATCATGCATTCGAATAAGACAGTGCTTTTAGAAATCAATAATCAGATAGAGTAATTCGAATAGGGTATGAAGAATACTAGTCTATATAACCAAGTACATTAACATGCAGGGTCATACAAGATAGTAAGAGATCTTTTAATTCAAATTCATGAGCTTAATAAGAAGATAACAGTTCTTAGAAGCTGAGCTAAACTGAATTAAAATACAGAGTAATGCAACACATGAACAAATCTGAAATTGATAACAAAAGAAGACTGTGATTCATATCGAGATAATAGTCTTAGTACACGAGCCAAAGTGTATCTAGGATTGAACCCCGATATCTTAGAAAATATTGACATTTATAGCCTTTTACAATCAGTTTTTAGATCCTGAAAACTTGGATCTGTATGTCTAAATATAGAAAATAAAACTAACAAAATATAATTTGATAATCAAAGACTAGTTCCTAGGAATCAAACTATTTTCTATTGATCTTTGATATCTGTTCTTCATTACTTTTAGGAATCTGTTGTGTCGTGGGGGATAAAGACACCTGCCTTCTGTAGCTGGAATCTTTCAATAACCATAACCAAAAATTTAGTTGACTAAATTTAACATTTGGTCCCAAAATCTCCATGAATCTTTGATGTTGAGTGTTTCTTGATTTGGTGGTTAATCATTCGATGCTCCCATACCTTTTCAAATATTCCAAAATCACTTTGCTCCAGCTTAACTTTCCAAAAATTTCTTTCTATAGTTTCACAACGAATTCACCTTACAATCTGCTAGTTAGCTGGTGAAAGTTCTGCTTTTCACCAGCTAACTGGTTATAATTTTTTCCCTTTGCACTGGTGAAAGCTCTGTAAATCTGTATGTGTATTAATCTTTTAAAGTTCTGTAGTTGTCTGTTCCCTGACACCTGAATCTTTTGTTTCCTAGAAATGCTCAACCTGATAATGATTATATGCCTGCAAATATGGATATGTATACCCCATAGTTGAGTAATCCCCTACCATCTAAAGAAAATGATCAAACTCTTCTAAAACTCGACATGCTTGATGAACTGGAAGCTCTGACTTCGGTGAAATACCTCGACTTCTTCAATAACGCCTTGCTCCTGGCATCTCGGTGTATACGTTCGGATCCTGCATCTCTTGCTCATAATATGGTGATTGTTTGTTGTCTTCATTTGCTCACGGGACATATCACACAATCCCGATATGTGTGGATGAAATAGCCGTTTCCAAATGCCACCACTCTCAGCGTATTGATGAATCATAGTGCATGCTAGGCTAGCGCTTTGATTTACATAAATCGTGGCTTAGATGTGGCTCTATTTGAACTGATGACTTGGCATGTTAATGACTTTGACCATATACAAAACTAACACCTGTTTTATTCCATTTATTCGGGCACGTGATGAAATAGTTAGCTGCTTTTCATCTTTGGCACTTTTGGTAGTTAACACAACTTCGAATTTTGAGTTTTAGCTACCAAAAGTTAAGGCTTTTGGTATCTAAAGTAGCTTTTCGGAGGGACACTTAGCTACTGAAACCTGTGTTTTAATAAAAACCCTGAACCAGAGCTTTTTGAGACTTTATTACAAACTCAAGCTCTTAAAAACAAACCTTTCTAAATTTACAAAGGCATTATTAATGACTTCCTATCACCTGAATAGACAAGATTGACTGTGTTATTTGAGGAGATAACACAACCTGTGTTGGAGGGACTAATCATTGGTCATATGAGTAGCAAGGGAGACCCCGAGGCTAGGGAAAACAAATTCTAATGGCATGACCACTTCCTTTCCATATAATAATCTAAACGACATGCACTTAGTCAGCCTTTTGCATGTGGTTTGGTAAGCCCATAATATTGCGAGGATACACTGGTCCTAGCCATCATGCTATACATTAAAAAATTTGATCAAGGCATGTTCTAAGATTTTTTTGAAAGCCGCCATTGTACTATTGGCTTGAGGGTGATACAGGGTGCTCTTTTGATGATGAATCATGAAATTCTAGGTAAGTTGTTGAATGGTTTCATTCACAAAATGTGGCCCCTAGTCAGTCATTAGCACCTTTGGAAATCCAAATTGGTTGATTATCTCTCAAAGATAAAGTGTGTTGTTGTTTTTGTTGTACAATCCTTGAATGGTACTTTCTCGGACCATCTGGTGAGGTATTCTATTGTGGTAATGATGTAGTGCGCCACTGTTTGATGTGTAGGCGGATTGATGGGCCCAAAAAAGTCGATTTCCCATTTATTTAAGGGATCAAGAGCAGTTACTGGGAAGAGTGGGAGCTCATATTTGCAGTAGGGCTTGTCCACTCATTGACATACATCGAAACATTTGTAGTAGTCTATAGAGTTTATGAAGAGAGAGGGCCACCAAAGCCCTGTGCGTAGGACCTTACACATGGTAGACTTACTGACGTTATGGCCTCCAACAATACCTTCATGTACCTTGTATAATAGGGAGTCTTATTCGTGTTACAAAGCACAACGACGTAGGATTCCATCTACGCCCAAATTATACAATTGTCTGACAATAAATTGATAATTAGCACTACAGGTCACCAGTTGGAAACATAGCGTAGGAATATATTCTATAGGAGCCTGGCCAGTGATGATGAATTTTGCTATTTTAGCCAATTGATATGGTACGACTTCCACTTGAAAAAGATGTGCATCAAGATGTTCATGATCGAGGCTCTGATAATCTTCCCCATTTGAATCCATGACATATGATCTAGGCCAATGTTGTGTTTTCCTTTCTTAACAATAATTTTGAAGTCAAATTCTTGAAATACTAGAAACCACCGAAATATTTGTCCACTCTTTTATCCCCATTTTGTGGATAAATAAGGATATGATGTCTCAAGGCCCTTAGGTTGTATATATGGAGTGTCGAGAGACTACATGATCGACAATACACTTTTCACATATGGAAAACTCACTCACCACCACAAATGGTCACAAGTTTACAAATGACATCCACCACACCAACTAGCTTCTGGAAGGCAGTGGGACTTGATCCATGAGGTACAAGTCAGTATTATGGTGAGAATCATTTCAATATTTAATCCATTTGATTATGTTGTATCTTAGATTTTCTCTAGATTCATGATATGTTACTGGAAATTATTCCTTTTTCCCTACTTCACCTTGGTGGTTAACATTTCTCCATAGTAAGTGGTTTTTCTTGGGGATGGGTTTGCTACTTGGAACTTCCTTAATGATCCATTATCTCGTTCCCAACCATACTTACCACTTTCCATCATTATTCCCCTCCATTTCAATTTCTCTTGGGATTTTAGGGTATATTGACCCGAGAAGGGGTTGCCCCTCATTTTATGGGAAGAAGGGGATAAAGGCCCAAAGGGGTTGGTGTTGGGTAAAAGATAAAAGCCTCATATAAAAATTCCAGATGATTCTCCCTGGGATCACCCAAGAAAGAAATGAAACACTTATCTTTGAATAAAGGGGACCCAAAATATAATAAACAAATGTTTAAAAGGTTAGTTGAAGGATAGGAGGTCTCATCATGAGTCGACTTATCATGTCCATGTATATATAGTGGTATGACATTGTCATCATATGGTAACTAAACTAGCTGGGAAATGGCTCTTAGTTGCATGGCTAAGAGAAAGGGGGTCTCTTCATGAGACATCCTTCTCATTTCCATTAGGTGTTTGTGGGTGACATTTCCATCACCTGGTCACAATGCCAGGGAAGTGACTTGCAATCTCTCCTTATGGTATTATGAAAGAAAACATAAATAAATAAATATAAAAGGCAATTGATGGGATTGGAAAAAGTGCATTACAGACGAAGGTACCACACACCCTCTACAAAGGCACCCATGAATGAGACACTACAACCCCTTGTATGTCATGAGCCCTATACCCATTGAGTCTTGACCCCTTGAGTATTGACCCCTTCCACCTCATACACTTTACATGGCTTAGAGAGGGACCTCTTGGAAGCTCTCCTTGACCCGAGACAAGATCTACCCAATAGGACACCTCGTCAACCCTCCCATATTTAATCTTGACAAGTCACATAATGTATTTGAGTTGTTAATTGTTTGATACACTGATCTTTGATGCACATGCTTAGATGTCTTATTTAGATTGGATTCACTTATCATGATGTTATGACTTGATATCCTTGGAGGGTGTGTTCATTTGTCTTTGTAGGACCTAGTTGGTGGACAATTTTGGGAGAACAAGCCTAGGTTGGGCTTCATGGGTGTTACACATTATTTTCGTCATCCCTATGATCGTTAATGATGTAAACCTATCTATTGCCTTTAGAGGGGTCACAGTGGCCTGAGTTCCTGAAGAGAGAAGGAAGAAGAACTTTTCCTGAGAAAAGAAGTTGCATTTT
>ML790329.1:236189-265799 GCA_009831015.1 Picea engelmannii | reverse complement strand
GTATGTTACTTATTCTTGCCTCTTAGTAAATTCAATATTTAAAACTTAAGGAAAGCGTCCTATTTTGTCATGTTTTGTTCTAGATCCAGGTGGATCTAGGGAGATCGGTTTGTGTCCGCACTTACGGATTTATCCATAAACAATGGGGCTACAAGCCCATAGGTTGGATTCTAGGGGCCTGTATGCCAGATGTGAGAGATCAGAATTGGATGGTCTTGATGATGACTTGGATGACCTAGCCCACCCCTTACTTTCCAAATGATTTTCGCAGGAGGGGAAAAACGTTCCACTTTTGAGCTTGATGTCGTGACCTTGGGGCTAGGGCATGGTGGTGAGGTGCCACTCTTTGACACATGGATGTTTGAGGAGGAGAAGGGTCTTCACCGTGATGAAAGTTCCTATATGTTTGAGAAATATCCTTTGGAGGACCATCCATTCTTCTCCAACACCAACGATTTCCTCAAAGTGTCAAAACATCCCCTAAAGGGGTGACATCCTCCTATATTAGGGTTTAATTTGTGAAAAAAGTGAAATTTTAAGTGAATTGTTTAATATTACTTTTTCAATGGGGAAAGATTAGGGTTGTTGACCCCTAATCTTGTGTTTTACTCCTTAATTTGTGGACAAACTATGTTAGCTACTTTTAGTATAAATAGAGATCATAAGATCTCATTTTAAATCATAACTCTTCGTCATGTGAGAGACTTGGTCTGAAATTTTCAGTCCTATTGTCTCTTTTTAGCTCTTGTGCACTTGTTTATAGATATATATTGGTGAAAGGTTGATGGAATTCTAGCACTAGCCTTGGATGATTCTTTTCTAGCTCTTATGGTGGATTGTCTTAACATTTCTCTTTATCTTGGTATGGTTTTTACTCTCTTTATATCATTTTCTTCAAGTCAAGTATTGTTATGCTAGAAGCTAGGTGGGAAGTATAATGGAATACATCCCCATCATAGTCTTCACCATTTTATTTTCTTCATCTCATTGATTTTGTAAGGGTTTTCTAAGAGAAGTATAAGGGAATACACCCTCTTAGTCTAAACCCTTGCCTAGAGAAACTTTACTTAGGAAGTAAAAGGGTTTACACCCTCAAGGAGGTAGCTTATATAAGATCCTTTTGAATCCATTAACCCAATAGTAAAGTCACTAGTCATACTCGTTTTCATTGGAGATATAAAATCATTTCCTTGGGAAACGTAATCTTTGACCTTTTGAAAGTTCTCTTGCTTGAAGTTGATTTATCTCATTGAGAGGAGTCTTACCCCATTAGGGCATCCTCTCTCTCCCAACACTCTAATTTATGTTACAAAATTTAACCTACATCCATTAGGGATGCATAACCTACATCCATTCACACTCTCATAACTCGTAAACTAACTCTAGACTAGCTCTCTAACTTTGCTCATTTACTCTACTAACTAGGGCACATCTTTTGGGCTAGTTCTTGGAATATTTTCATGGTTGATTTTTCTGTTGCATTCCACTGAATGCTACATCCACAAGACTGCAATTTTATGAAGAAAACACATGTTTACAACATCCATCTTATCTATTTTCTTAAGTGCCATTTTTCATCCTATGTTCATTGCTAAGTTTGATGCTGATTTACCTAACTAGTCTAGATATTTATATGCTGATTTTAGATATTTTATTTTCTGATATAAACTGATATCTATTGCTGCAAATTAGGGACATAAATCTGAACTTTCTGATCCAACTAACATCTATTATTTCAAAGTGTCTTTTCTTTTGTCTCGGGTAGGTACTATCATTCGAAGACGTGCTATACTTGTGGGGATAAAATTACTTGACTTAAAAGGCATATTTCTATACCTTTTAGTCCACTTAGAATTGAACTTTAGGGGCTTCAATTCCATTTCTCTCAACCTCCATCTCAATCCCACTAGGGTCACCAAGATCGCGTCCCTAGAGTGACCTAGTCACCCTTGAAGTGAAGGACCCACATCGAGGTGACATTGGGTGTAGGATTCCCAAGTTGTAGCAATTTCCTTTGGGACGAGATTTTCGCAACCTACAACTTGCGCTATAACATTTTGGCATCATTGTCAGGGAAGATTTAGAATATTCTTCATACCCTAATGACACTTTGGTAAGTTATCCCAAATCCTTTCCCTTATCTTAATTGGCGACTCCACCCAAGGAACATTCCCTTTCCACGTTTCTTGATGTGTTCATTTTGAAACTCATCTGGTGACTCCACCTTCCCATAACCCTTATTTCCCCAAACCTTTTATCCCTATGAGGTTCAATCCTTCAAAGTTTTACCAAAGAAGGCCTCCTCTCAAGTCTCTTGTTGCTAAAACCTTTTTCCATAAATCCCTCCCCCTTGCTCCAATGGCTCACCCTTGGGAAAGATACCTCTACAAATCCATTAACATGACCAATATCCAAGGTTACCCTAACCAGATTCCAACATATGTCAACAAGTGGTTGCCAAAGTTCTCAGGAAACAATGTTATAACTATCAAAGACCACATTTATGTCATGGTCTGAGATACAAACAATGCAGGTATTGATCACGAAGATGTGGCCATGAGAATTTCGCTTCATCATTGACTGAAGAAGCTATTGATTGGTTTAGAGGAATTCTTGGTAATCATATCATGATTTATGACACCTTTTCCTCCTTATTTAAAAGCAGATGGTCGAGAAAATAATATGGTGGGACACTTGAAACTCAGTTCAATCAAATAAAGAAAAATAATAATGAAACGATAAAGGAATTCATTTCAATATTTGACATGTTGTACAATCAAATTCCAATAGATTACCATCCTACAACATCATCAAATCGTCTCCTTTACATGAATTCCTTTGAATGGTAGTTTCAATACATTCTTAAATATAAAAAGCCCACGTCATTGGAAGAGGCTAAAGAATTCAGTATTGACATTGAAGATAATCTCCTTGATTAAAAACCAGTCAAACTTTTTATTATCCTCGCAACAAGATAGAATAAAGGACAAAGGTTTCCAACAAAAATGTTCTTGATCCAATTAATCTCCTGATTCAGAATATAGACTAGGCAAATACTCAGTTTTTTCAAGTGAAAGATCAAATTATGAACCATATGAATAGAGTGTAAATAAATCAATATGATCCCAGACCTACATCCATTAACACTCTCATAACTCATAAACTAACTCTAGACTAGCTCTCTAACTTTGCTCATTTACTCTACTAACTAGGGCACATATTTTGGGCTAGTTCTTGGAAAATTTTCATGGTTGATTTTTCTGTTGCATTCCACTGAATGCTACATCCACAAGACTGCAATTTTATGAAGAAAACACATGTTTACAACATACATCTTATCTATTTTCTTAAGTTCCATTTTCCATCCTATGTTCATTGCTAAGTTTGATGCTGATTTACCTAACTAGTCTAGATATTTATATGCTGATTTTGGATATTTTATTTTCTGATATAAACTGATATCTATTGCTGCAAATTAGGGACATAAATATGAACTTTCTGATCCAACTAACTTATATTATTGCAAAGTGTCTTTTCTTGTGTCTCGGGTAGGTACTATCATTCGAAGACGTGCTATACTTGTGGGGATGAAATTACTTGACTTGAAAGGCATATTTCTATACCTTTTATTCCACTTAGAATTGAACTTTAGGGGCTTCAATTCCATTTCTCTCAACCTCCATCTCAATCCCACTAGGGTCACCAAGATCGGGTCCCTAGAGTGACCTAGTCACCCTTGAAGTGAAGGACCCACATCGAGGTGACATTGGGTGTAGGATTCCCAAGTTGTAGCAATTTCCTTTGGGACGAGATTTTCGCAACCTACAACTTGTGCTATAACATTTTGGCATCATTGTCAGGGAAGATTTAGAATATTCTTCGTACCCTATTGACACTTTGGTAAGTTATCCCAAATCCTTTCCCTTATCTTAATTGGCGACTCCACCCAAGGAACGTTCCCTTTCCATGTTTCTTGATGAGTTCATTTTGAAACTCATCTGGTGACTCCACCTTCCCATAACCCTTATTTCCCCAAACCTTTTCTCCCTATGAGGTTCAATCCTTCAAAGTTTTACCAAAGAAGTCCTCCTCTCAAGTCTCTCGTTGCTAAAACCTTTTTCCATAAATCCCTCCCCCTTGCTCCAATGGCTCACCCTTGGGAAAGATACCTCTACAAATCCATTAACATGACCAATATCCAAGGTTAACCTAACCAGATGCCAACATATGTCAACAAGTGGTTGCCAAATTTCTCAGGAAACAATGTTATAACCATCAAAGAACACATTTATGTCATGGTCCGAGATACAAACAATGCAGGTATTGATCACGAAGATGTGGCCATGAGAATTTCGCTTCATCATTGACTGAAGAAGCTATTGATTGGTTTAGAGGAATTCTTGGTAATCATATCATGACTTATGACACCTTTTCCTCATTTAAAAGCAGATGGTCGAGAAAATAATATGTTGGGACACTTGAAACTCAGTTCAATCAAATAAAGAAAAATAATAATGAAACGATAAAGGAATTCATTTCAATATTTGACATGTTGTACAATCAAATTCCAACAGATTACCATCCTACAACATCATCAAATCATCTCCTTTACATGAATTCCTTTGAATGGTAGTTTCAATACATTCTTAAATATAAAAATCCCACGTCATTGGAAGAGGCTAAAGAATTCAGTATTGACATTGAAGATAATCTCCTTGATTAAAAACTAGTCAACCTTTTTAGTATCCTCGCAACAATATAGAATAAAGGACAAAGGTTTCCAACAAAAATGTTCCTGATCCAATTAATCTCCTGATTCAAAATATAGACCAGGCAAATACTTAGTTTTTTCAAGTGAAAGATCAAATTATGAACCGTATGAATAGAGTGGAAATAAATCAATATGGTCGCATACGTCAGTTTTCCAGACAACAAAGAGATTCCACTGGTTGGAAAGCAAGACCTCAACAAGAGGAAAAGGCCCCGGATACTTTGAAACTTGCTAGAATAGTTGATATATAATTATGGTGTCTCCCATGCCAAGAACCCCACAGGGAAAATGAATGCCCCCCAAAAGATGAAGATTATCCTGATGATATAAACTTCATGATTTTCAATCTGAATGATGAATAGGTTACTCAATAATACATCAATGAAGCCATAATAATATGGGAAAGAGAGGGGAGAATCCAAGCCTTAAATAAACTAATAGATGATTGGAATAAGGAATTAAGGAGGGGGGAAATTCTAACCTATGGAAGAAAAATTTCTTCATCCTCGCCATTACAACTTGATACTCCTCTTCCAAAAACACAAAATGTGGCTCCACCACCTCCACTACCAGTATGTGAATTGCTTCCTAAACCAAATCCTACATCTGACATTCAGTTGAATATAGATGTTGCAAACATATTTGGAAAACTGAATATGATGGTCCCGGTGGCAGAGATGTGTAAGATCCATTCCTTAAAAAGGGAATTTTTGAGGATATTATAGGTGCCAACTGAGATATAGGATCCTCCCATCATGTTAAACACTATTTATATCGATCATCCAAAAGGCAATAAACATCCCTTCTATCTCTCATTAGTCATGAATGGGCTCCGCTTGAACAACTACATGCTTGATTCAAGGGCCTCAACAAATGTCATATCATTGAAGGTGATGAAACAAATTGGTTTGAAGAGAACCTGACCTTATGTAAATGTTTGTGGTATTGATTCAAGAAGGGTTAAGGTCTTGGGAGTGTGTGAAGACATTGAGGTGTTTCTGATAGATTTTCCACATATCAATGTCCTCATGGACATATTGGTGATCTATGTCCCATATGACTAGGGGATTCTCTTATCGCAGACCTGGTCCTTATCCCTTGGAGGTTTCCTTAGTATGAAAATTACACATGCATATATTCCCATGAGCGATGGGATGTATGAGATCTTACATAACATAGAAAAGAAAGATACACATGTGATGAATTTGAGAGGCCCCAACTATGTTAGTGAACACTACCATGATATTCCTCCACAGATTATTGAGTATGATCCATCTGATTTACCCTTCATGCAAAAAGATGTAGTAGAGATGTTTCTCCCATGGACAGATAAAAATAATAATGCACAGTATCATATGAAGGAGCCAAAATCTATTCATATTATACAAAAGGAAGATGAGAAAAATGAATAATTCATCAAAGATACAGTCCACACAGAGCCTCTATACAATGAGAATGAACCTTGCATTGATTTAAATGAAGCAAGTATCGTGGTAATGTGGGACAAAATAAAGGGCAAGCCCAAATACGAACAGAAAGACAACAATTCCCGGCTTGGTCCTTACATCATCATGAAGAATTTTGACAAAGAAATGTACTATCTAACAACATTAGACGAGAGAAATATGTCACTACCAATTGATGGGTCTCTTATCCAACCTCACATCCAGGTCACATGATTTCTTCAGGGCCCATGCCCCAGGTAAGTAGGTAATTTGATTTACTGTATTTGCATCTTGATTTCTCATACTGGTTCAGATGCATTCAATTCTACTTGCATATTGATTTCATGCTTAGTTTATAATTAAAAATAAAATGGCGAAATTTTATTTTTCTAGATCAGTTGGTTTTGAATATGATCATACGAGAACAAGGATGAGTAGGCCATCCTGCACTTGACAGTTTGATGTTTCCATGTAGGAACATGTCTACTAGGAGATGCATTGGTATTTATGTCTCCATAAATCCACGTATTAGATGGAAGTTGGTTCAACCTTAAAATCAACACTCCTTTCTCTAGGAAAGTATTCAAATATGCGATAGTAAGAGATAACATAGACCAAATAACAAGTCATGTAAATTTTTCTTTCTTTTCTTAGGCTACCCAGCTGGAACGATATCTCATTTGAAATGATTCGGGCCCAGTATATTAGGGCATCTTCGTGAATAGAAAATTGAAGAATATAAACAATATATTTCTTAATAGGGGCCATTGAATCTAGTCCAATTATTTGGGATAAAAACCACATGAACTCTTTGTATGGGTATTTTAGAGAACTTACCTCAATTTGAGCGGAGCTTCTGTCAACTCTCGGGCTATCAAGATACTTCTTTAGGAGCTATGATCCTTGGTGTTCCTTGAGAAATTCATCTACTTCCTCATTCCTAAACAACATAGTGGAGTTTTGGAGTCGCAACATTCTCCTGAATACCGAGGGAGATAAGGATATTGGCAGCCTCCCTTAAATTTGAATAATTCTTCTTTATGTGTTGAACTTATCCACACACCAAAGAACTAGTTCCTTGAAGTCTTCCACCTCAGGCACACACCTGACCAATGCTATGCTTGAAATCCAAACCTTGTTTATTTCCTTCTCTGTAGGGGAAAGAGCCAAATACCACTTATAATCTTGTGACAACTGGAATTGATGATCTCATTGTCCAAGAGTGTTAAGTGTGTCTCCACAATACAAGTCCTTTATCTACTTGACATGTCTTTATACCGATTTCCCTTTTTATGAATAGGTGGCACTACTAATGATATATCCTTTTTACAGCGGGACATTTTAAATATTTATTAAATTTACCATGTATTTCCTTGATTCTCAATTGTTATAGCTCTTATTTCAAAGTTTCTAGCTTGCACAATCATACTTTGAATTTATTACAAAGATTTTGCAAAATATTCACCACTTAATAACGGTATTTAGGTTCACACAAGTGGTGGATGACATGGTGGAGGGGAAGTAAATACCATCAAGAATGGTGATGTGATGTCAGGAAACATGAAAAATGGTTAATTATGGTGGTGAAAAGTGGGAAATGGAAAGTGAAATATGATGAGTGTGGGATTGTGGGATGCAGGACTACAAACATGGAGAATAAAAAATATAGGAAGGAGGGACTCCTGCATACACAATAGTGAAATAAACTAGGTACAAGAAAAATATAATTTTGTGGGTTGTAGAAGTGGATGAGTTGTTTTGGATAATGCAAGATTGTGGGTTGCGAGACACGGGCATCAAGGAAAAAGGTAAATGGAACAAACGGTTGTCTTGCATTTTCATTCAAGAAAACTAGCTAAGTATAAAAAAGTAATAAATGCATTTGACATGATGTGGAAATAGAAGGGGTTATTCTAAGTGTTGTGCACTTATGGGTTGTGGTACATGAGCATTTGTGGGATAGGGGTGGATTGGTCTCCTGCAACGGGACTCTCGAAACACATAAAAATGACTAAGGGTTGGATTTGTGAGGTAAGAAAAAGAGACTAAGTATAGACATGTGGAGTTGTGGGTTTGCAAAACTATGGAATTGATGGTTTCTTGAGCCAAATCCTGCATTTTAAAGAGAAAAATGACTAAGTATGGAATATACAAGGAACATTGGAAGAAAAGAATAAGAATAAGGATGGATATGTATGTACCAAAATTGATCAACGAATGTGGATCAACATTCAGCTCCAACTGTGAGAAAATGACTCCCTGTGGGTTATTGATAATCTAGAAAACCTCATCCATAGGGAAAATGGAGTCGAAAAACAAAAGAATAAGGAAAAAGAGAATAAGAGATAAATAAATGAAGAATATACAAAGGAGTACATAAAATACTAAATAATTCTTAATATATTTCCCATTCACGGGGAAATGGATGAATCATTCCTTTCATATCCTTCAACAAATAAGAATTGTAACCATTGACCTTCTCAATTAGGTACATGCCAATATAGAGAGCTTCGAACTTTGTCTGAAAATATGGTTTTTCTTTTGCTTTGTTCCATAATAGAATCAATTGGTATTTTTGAAAATATATTGAGGTAGTGCTCTCGTCAAAATATCTTATGACCAATTGTTGTTTTTTATTTTTTTTCGTTATTGCATGTTATCTTTGTTCTTTGAGTTGCAAAAGTTCATGATATATTTTTTGCATTGGTGATTTCTCTTATGTACCTTCATTGTTTCTAGTGAGGTCTAAGGCATTCGATTCCAAATGTAATGGTAACCTTTGGTTATATTACATATAAAAAGGTGTATGGGGAATGCCCTTTGCTATCTTTTGGAGTAAGGCGACTTGTCTAGAGTTCATTTATCATTTTTTTATGCATATTCTTGTGGTTGGATTCAATTAAATTTTTGAGAATTTGAATTAATATTTTGTTTGTCAACTCATCCAAATCATTTCCTTGTGGGTAATGGTTGGATGATTGTCCCATAATTATTCCATATTCTCCACAAAATTTGTAAACTTTGGCCTAATGAAGATTGAACCACTGTATGTTATGAACTTTTCTAGTACACCAAATCTTGACAAGATATTTTATTTCAGGAAAATGATCAATTGCTCCTAATCAACATTCCTTAAAAAAATATCTTCTTTCCACTTGGTAAAATAGTTAGTTGGAGTGCTAATATGAGAATTTCCTTTACTCGATTTTGTATTTATTGGACCAATCACATCCAAGTCTCATTGTGCAAATGGTTTCTCTATTGTTATATAATTTAGTGGAATTGCAGCCCGCTTCATTTTCCTTGAATTTTCTTGGCATTGGAGACATTTTTAAATCATTGTGTAAGCATCTTTGACCATAGTTGACCGATAATAAAAAACCCAAATGATTCTATGAGAAGTTACAGCTAGAAAAAACTGTCCACTACAAACTCCACTATGAAATTCCATCAAAATTTGTTTGGAAAATAACTCATGAAACCAATACATATTGATTAGTTTTCATGTTCGAATTTCTCCTTTGTTTAGAAGAAATTTCAGGAGGAAATTGGTCATATTTAAGACAAAATATTATGTCCTTATACCATTTTGATTTTTTAAAAATTGTTCTCTATATGACAACGTCAATTGTATTCGGAGGATAGATATTTACATCTTCAATTCCATTCATGAATTTACATAATCCTTGGCCCTTGAAAAATTTCAAAGTTTTAATCTATAAATTATACTCTTGAATCTTTGCTAGCAAATTTTCCCATCTACCCTCTTTGATTTCTTTATTGAGAAACATATTTACCGGTGAATGTGGTACATAAGAAATGATGTGAGTTGACAAGATATAGGTCCCGAAATGAGAATTTCCTTTACTAGGGAAAGATCTTGTTTTTCAATCATAGAGTAATTTAATTCATAATCATCCAATGTCTTACTCATGAAAGAAATTGGGAATTCTTCTAATTTCTCATTTTTCTGGGTAAAGATTGAGGCAATAGTTTTGGTAAAGATTGAGGCAATAGTTTTTTTTGAAGCGAAAGAGTATAATATAAAATATTTATAAAACTTTGGACTGATAAGAATAGGGGTAATAATAATGGCATGTTTTGTTTTTGTGAAATCCTTTTGAATGCTTGGCACCCATTCAAATTTATGATCCTTCTTCAACAATTTATTTATTGGATTTACAATTGTAGCGTAATCTGTAACAAACATTCAAATTTTTTTTATCTTTCCAAAGAAATATTGTACTCATTTTATTAATGTAGGTGGATTTAGATCATTTATTGCTTTAACTCTTTCTAGATCAATGTATATTCCTCTTTTCTCACACGACCAAAGATATTTCTTTCTGATATGGAAAACATACACTTTTTTATATTCAAATATATTCCATACATCCTACATCTTTCAAAAACTTTTCTGGGGGGCTTGAAATGTATTTCTCTTAGTTTTGAATGAACTGTCAAATCATCTTGGTAATCTACCATAAATTTTCCAATTAGATATTTAAAAGCATGGTCCATTTTTCTTTGAAAATTTATATCTGTATTGTTTATTCCAAATGGAATATGAACATAAGAATATGTTCCCCATGGTGTAATGAATGCATTATTTGGTCTATATTCCTTATCCACAAGGACTTGATTATATCTAGAAAATTCATCCATCATGGACATTAGTGTAGAACAAGTGACGTATTGCAATAACACCTCCATGTTTGGGAGTGGGTAGTTGTATTTAATACTAGCTCAATTTAGATCTTTGAAATCAACACACATATGATTTTATCCATTCTTTTTTATTACTACCACAAGATTGGAAATCCATTCTGAGTGTCAAATTGAAAAAATTATGCCATCTTTTTTCAGTTTTTCCAACTCCATCTTTACTAAGGGATTCAATTTGAGATTTTCCATTCTCATTTTTTAAAAAAGGTTTTGATCTTTGTTTGAGTGGTATAACATGATGGAAGGTAGTTTTGACATATTCCTTTAAGTCATCATAACTCCAAGCGAAAAATTCTTGAAATTATTTGACTAGTAGTGTATATTGATCTATTTCTTTAGTGGTGCAACTAGTACCGAGATTTATGTAGTTTGGAGAATCAGGTGTACCAATATCAACTTTTTGTGTCTCTTGAACCTTCCTAATATATGGTTCCTCTTTTGGATCTAAGATCTTTTTTTGACCATCTCTTGTAAAAATAGATTCCAAAATGACATAATTCTTAGGAGAGAGTACAACACTTTGATCACAAATTTCCTTCTGAGAATATTGGCTTTATTTTGAATTGTATGATAATGTTGAGTCATAGTCTATGAGGAAGTTTTCAATGTGCTCAGTGTTTTCAAAAACTTTCCAATACTCTTGATTATCAGGTATTGAAGTTCAATTTTTTTTTGGACATGATAAGTATTTTGATCCCAAGAATCATCTGAATTGAAGAGACATGTAACTAATGCCAATGACTCTATTTTTTTTTTTATTCTCTCGAGGAACAACATAAATATTAAAATAATAAAATGAATCTATCGTTTCCCATACTCTCCTTCCATATTGTTTCAATATTTCTTTCTTAATTCTATATGTTTTCTTGTTATGATTGATAACCAACTCTGAATCATCAATCACCACTAGATTTTCTAGTTGTATTTGAAGTACGAGAATTTTTCCTTGGATCAATGCTTCATATTCCGCTTCATTGTTGTTACAAGGAAAATCTAATATGATTGCTTGTGGGTTAATTCCATATTGAGGACTTTTGAAAATGATACTAGTTTCAGTTCCATACTTGGAGAAAGAACCATCAAATGACATTTTTCAAAAACCTTGGAAAAAAAATTCTTCATCTTGCTTAGGTGGATTTAATTGTCCTGTATTCAAAACAACATAATTACCAATTCCAACATCTACATAGTTTAGCATCCTTTCGATTTACTTCTTCTTAAATCATACTGGATTTATTTTCTCTCAAGCAACTGTAATAATTGTTCCATCTGTATTTTGAAGCATCATGCAACTTCCATCATTCATTATATGTGATCTTATTAATGAACACCAATATATTCCCAAGACAACATCGTATGCTAGAGGAAAATCAACTACTATAATGGTAAATATTGTTGTAATGTGAGGTGCTACACTTATCCATGCATAGAAATATTTAATTTCTCCATAAGCTAGAAATTTTCTTGAGTTAATGGCATATATTATTTCACCAGTTTCGTAATATCTTTTACATTCCATTCCAAGGGATTCCATCACTGATAATCACATGATATTGTTAATGGATCCACTATCCACCAAACAATTATGTAATGTAAAATCATGATTTTCTAAAGATATATAGAATGGTGGAACTTTTCATATTTTCCTTACCAATTTGATATTTTGTTGTTTTCTTGTGTTTATCACAACTTCCTCTATTCTTGAATTCATATCATCCAATATCTTCAAAACATTATCCCTTTGTTGAGGTATGTTGACTACCTCCATGAATGGTAAAGTGATTCGAATATTAGCTAACTCATCAACTAGATTATTTTTCATCTTCAATGGAGTCTTCACCTTATTAACAATTGGTTATTGTTTTGTTGACTTTGGGATGTTAGCTTTAGCTTTTTCTTTTTTCAGGTTGTTCATTTGTATTGAATTTATTTACTTGAGTTTTGGTTTGAAAAAAATTGTCTTGTGGATGCTTAGGATCCTCATGTACATAAAAAATATAAAAATATGATGAACCTTATTCCATTTGAACTAATTCTAAAACTTCATCTTGATTAATGACTATTTCTTGATCAAAATTTTCAAAATTTTCTTCTTCTACAATTTCTTCTAGTACAACAACATTTGGATTTGTAACTCTGGGTGATCTTGGTCTATGATATTCAGTTCTTTCATTACTTCCTCTTTGATAAGGTAATGGAGATCTCATATTTGGATTTGGTGGAATGATATTCTCACTTCTCTTGAGTTGAGTTATCTCATTCTATATTTGTATAATTGTTATGATCATTGGAGCATTATCTCATTTCTTGTGCAACTCTAGGATCCTTTCTCACATCATTTTCAAACATTTTAGAAGTAGATGGTCCCTGAGATGATATTGTCAGACTGGTCATTTGTCTTTTCACTTTTTCAAGAGTAATATCAGGATCAACATTATTCTCTAACATATATTCTTCCATTTATATTTCCTTCTGGATTTCCTCATTCAAGTTATTTATTTGTGAAGCTCTTATTGCATAATTCACATTTGAGGGCATGGATTTATTATAAAATATGAATATGATGGGATCATTTGGGAATTTCCCATCTTTGATTTTCTTCAACATCTTTAAAAATTGTAAATTAAAATCTCCAATTATTTCCCCATTTTGGAGATGGATTTGGGTGAACTAAGTATGAAAAGTATGATATGAAATAGTTTGTGTGTATCTAGTCATGAACATATCTTCTATATCATCGAATTAACCAATTGATTGAGTTGGGAGGGAAATATACCATTCATAGGTTGGACCTATCAAAGTTTGCAGAAAGACTCTAACCATTACACATTCATATTCAATCAAATGAATATCACAAACACTAAGGAATTGATCCATCTGTCTTTTTGGATTCATAATCCCATCACCTAAAAAAGATAGGTAAAACTCCTTGAGGAAATGTTGGTAATGTATGTTGTTATCCATGTAAATTGAGTGGGATATACCTAGCTCCTCTTCTTGGGTTTCTTTGTTTATAATTTATTTCTCTTTCTTCATTATGAATTTCATTTCTTTGTTCCTCTTGATCACCCACGATTAATATATCACTTGCTCCAAATCTTGAACTTTGGTCAACTTTATGAATTTTGAGCTTCTTACTTTTACTTTTTTTTAATGGAACTTTGTATGATTCCAACTTTTCTTATAATTACACCTATCTTCTTTGTCTCAAGAATATTTCTCTTTCTTCTTCTTGTGCAAGAAATTCCCAAGTTCTTTCTAGTTCTTCACGACTCCTTGTTATTGTGATTGTTAAGACATACAACTGGTGCAAGATACCTCTTTGATCTCTTAATCCAATTTGTATTTGGGGTTGGTTGGGTTCAAGTAGAGTCACTAAAATTTTTGGTCTATGAAACCAACCTTTGGTTTAGTCACCCAGCATGGTCACCAAAAATGTTGATCTAAAAGACTGTCTTATGGTATTTAAGTCAACCTCACGAGGATAAATCCCCCTAAATTTTTAAATAGGTGGTACTCCTCTATTTAAAATAAAATTCAAGAACATAAAAATGCATGATAAAGGACGAGGATTATTCTTGAAATAAATATTCACATGCAAATAATACCTGAGAAGAAACCATGTATCTTATAGAAAGAAAATACTTACACTATGTTACAATATTTTTAAACCAAGAGAGTATACATTAACATAAGATGGCATTTCCATCACAACATTCATCAAAGTAGAACACAATATTCAACAAATGGAAAGGAGAATATCTATCACATATAGCAGATAAATCTAAATGATCATTCCATTAAATTCAATAAATATTTTGATAGACACACACCTGAAACATCATGGTTAAAATTAAAGTATTGATAAATCAATAATGTTATGTCCCAAACTAGTTCTATGAGAACCTCAAAAAATAATAGATGTCTTAGTAAAATGAGTAGTAATGTCTAGGGTTACAAATAAAACAAACTGCATTTTTCCTTTAAAGAGGATTGGGTTTGGGTTCCTATGGACCATAAAATGAAAGAGAGACCTAGAAGGAAAAGAAAACAGTTAAGGTTCATCCTCAGGTTTCTTAGGTTGATGGGAACAAAAAGGAAAAAAAATGAAAATTGACAAAAGAAGAAAAATGGTGAGAGAAAGAATAAGGTTACTACTTGACTTACTGCGATGGAAATTCAGAACCCTTGATCTGCTTGTTGAGGCATCTTTTTCATATTGTTTTTGTTGTGTTGGAGGTATCATAAGTGTTGTAACTTGTTCTTGTTGATATGTCTTGGTTATATTAATTAATTCTTTTATATACTCCCTCATCAGAGAAACCATTATTTCATGTTTGGTTTTTATTTCAAATAATTCATTCTCCAGTCCTCTTAAATCAATGCTTAATTTGTGCAACGTGTCCTCAATATTATCATTCTTATTTATATATTGGACAAGCCACCTTTCCACTTCTTCTTCGGAGAATTCAAATGAGTCAATAAATTCATTTTCCCATGCAACTTTTAATGCTTCTAGTTGTTCCAGTATTTTCTCCTTAGACATAATTATGGTATCCATTAATAAATTAGGGCCATATGATTCTTTGGTAAGATCAACAAGTTTTAGAAATACAACATGCCTCTTAATTTTTACAACATCCAACTCAAACAACAATTTCCTTAAACATTTGATCCTTTTGAGCCAACAAGCATTAATATGTTTTATTCGAATATTGGAGGGAAGTTTTTGTTTTCTTCTGTGTGTGTCGCTCAAGCTTGAAAGTTTTTTTGCAACCGTTCCCACTACTTCTTTGTAAAAACCTTCATAATTTTCTAAGTCCTTTTGAAGATATTCCTTAAAGAGAATAATCCTTGTTGAGAAGTTGGTTGAACTCTATGCTCATTCCCATATTTCAAGGATTAGGTTTATTCTCTTATGTATACCATATTCAACATATTTCCTTATAGCCAACAATAAACTAGATGAACCTCTCAATTTGGAACTTCTTTCTGGGACATCTTCAAAGGTAAGTGTTGCTTGAATTGCAATTATAATTTGAAAACTAACGGTTTTGGAATTATATCCTTCTCCAATTCCTTTATTCTTTCTTTTAAAAATAATTTTTCTTTCTCAATGTCAAAAATAGATTCCTTTAGTACTACCCTAATTGCACCATGAAATTACATGATTTTCATTGGTGTAACCCCCTGAAAATTGATCTTTGATTTCCATTTCTCAACAACTTTCTTATTTTTAATATTTAATTTTTCTATTAATAATTTCTTAGAATTATTGTGGTAGGCCACATGGTGAAGTGTAACATAATCTTCTTTAAATATTTTCAGCTCTTTGGAAGTGAGATCTTGAGCATATGCTTGAGTTTCCATCAATTTTTCTTTGACAAGTTGGGTTCTTCTATTACTTCATTTATTTCCATGGCTCGAGGACTTTCCTCAATTCCAAGTACATATTGTCCCATTTTTTGAGTTTCTTTATTTCTTCTAATGAAAGTGTGTACAACACAAGATTTTGCCATTTTTTTATTTGTAGGGTCTTTATCGCCACTTTCATTTTAATTTTTGACGGATGTCCTTCTTGGTTCTAGACCACTACTTCTAGGTTTTGTTTTTGCAAAAGTACGTCTCTATGAAATATTGGGTGAATTAGGGTTCTTACTGGTTTCCTCTCTTCCCTTCTTGTTATGGGACAAAATCTCATAGGGATCCTATTGAATACACAATAAAATATCCCTAGGATGATCCTAGTGATCCTAGACAAAAAACGGTTTATACTTCTATGGTTTTCTAGATCTAGAGAAAAGAATTATGTTTACACCAAAGACGGGTAGATGAACATACCTTTAACATGAAGGATATTATTGTATGTCCTAGCTAATGTAGATATGAAGTTCCATCTCTAGTTTATATCACATGCTTCTTACACACAAGCAACCAACACTACCAATATTCTTCTTTCTCTAGTGTTAGAAATAATAAATATGCCTTAGATCTAATTTGATTTGCCATTCATAGAATCAAATCCAAACATTTTATGAAATATACACAAATAATTTGGGGAAAACCATTGATCTATTAATAAAATAGAGAAATTACATCAAACATATCTTAGTGATAATGTCATTCTCCATTGAATCCTTTCTCTATTCTCCCTTCAGTTTCTTGGTCAGGATAGTCTCTCTAACTTCTGGCCGTGATGGACAAGAAAAACACCTCTACAAATGGACAACATAACATTACTCTCAAATTCTCTCCCTCTTTCCCAAGAATTTCCTTTTTTATATATCTCTTTGGAGGAGGCTTGGGAGAGCTTTTAGATCTTCTAGAAACGATTGGAGACTAGAATTTTGTGAGTTCCTAGGTTCCAACCACAAAGATACAAATCATCCCTCACCTATATCCTTGTAGCTCCCCAAATCTAGAAGTTTTGGGGGTCATCGCTTGTTGAACACTAATGACCTACAAGGTTCATCGCTTGTTTCTCACTATGTGTCCAACAATGATATCAAAAAAGGGATGAATCTTAAGAAAAACATACATTTTGGGTTACATCCTCTTATGGATTCCCTTCTGGCCTGTAGCGTGGAAATTAAGGCGTGGAAATTTTTCTCTGTAGCACTCATTAGTTCTTTCCACTTCTTTAATGTCATTTAGTGTTTCTTTAGTAGAGGCCTCAAGGAGATTTTTTGTGTCTCCTCCTCCTTCTTCAAATTGTTCAAACTTAAAAAAATATGAAGAGTATCCAACTAGGGTCATTGTTCGCCCTTGACCAAGTTTTGAGGAAACCTTGGTCAGGTTTGGACCACTTTTGGACTTCTATAGGCTGGTTGAATATAGAGCAACTAGGTGAAGCAGAGATCACAGATCTCACTTATTTTGCGGTCTATGTGGACCCAATAAGGGGTTCCTTAGGGTTTTTGTAATGGGTTATGGAATGTCGGCCCATGGGTTTACCCATGATTAGGCCTTATTATAAAAGTATAAATAAGTAAGAATGTAATGAAGAGAATGGAGAGGAAAATAGTGGAAAAGGAGGCTAAGTGCAAGTAGTTCTGAGTTTCTTTGTGCAACATAATGCTTATGTAAGGCTCTGTGATCAATAAAGAAGTTGGCTCAGTGCCTTAACCAAGTTTTTGGAAGGAGGATCTGGTGTGTAGTGCACATAGCTCCTGTCTAGTGCGAAGCTTGGCTCAGTGGCTTAGTGCACAGGAGCGCATGAATGTAAGATATTGAAGAATAATAAAGAAGGCGAAGCAGTTGGTGGATGTAGCCCCACACTAGTGTGAACCACATATTTCTTGTGTATTTGGTTTGCTTTGTTCTTGTTGGTTATGTTATGAATCTGCCCAGTGCTTTGCTTATTATGTATGTTAGATAGATATCTTAATGCTTAGTACTTTAGTTGTGTTAAGAATGAATGAATGTTATATGTAACTTAGTGCTATGTGCTAAATGATCAAAGTGCTTAATATTTATTGCTACTGCGTCGATCTATCTTAGGGTTTGTTCTATGATGTTAATGAAGATAATGAATTAATGCATACCACCTTCTAAGTGTTGTTAGAATACTTTGTGAAGTGTTATTATCATAGATATGTGTCCCAACCTGGTTACAAACACCTGAGTCCTGTAACCCCCCCTGCTTCTACCTCGGGTGAGAATTTGACTGCTTCGCAGGTGCTACCGAAAGGGCCGGTAGTTAGGGTTTTTTTGGTGTGTTGTTGAAGCGTTGAACCCTAGGTCTGCCCCTGTGCCAAGAAAAGGTTCCATTGCCAGGACCTGAAATTTTGATTGCTGTGAACTGAAGTAAAGAAAAGAGAAGCTTTGTGCATAGATATGCTTCTATAGTGTGTAGTACTCTACTTGAATTGCAAATCTCTGTGCTAAGAAAGAAACCCGATCTGAAGAAAAGTGGTAAGGTCCTAAAAAAGGTAAAGCTCTGTGCTTTGATAAGAGTAAGATAAGTGAAAATTTTTGTCCCGAAAGCATGAATTTAAGTATGTTTAATAGATTCTATCCTAGTCTGAGAACTAGGGCGCAGTTGGAATAAAGAGTTGATCTAAGTAAAGCTAATAGAAATGAATAAAGATGTGTTATTCCAATGCATAGAAATAATTTTTTGACTAATAACTGGATGCAGGAACCTAGAAAGAATTTTTGCAGATTCCAGGTCCAACACTATGATCCTATTACACAATATAGAAGAGGTTGGGGAGAATATAAAAGAAAAAGAGGATTGACACTATGTTATAATTGCAAAAGACCAAGACATCTTGCTAAGGAATTCACTAGTACAGGTCCTATTTGTTGTTGTTGTAAAATTGTCAGTCATGAGGTTGAGGATTGTCCAAAGATGATTGCTAAAGTTGAAAGGATGAACATGAGACAAGAAAAATAAAGTCAAGAGACTAAGATCATGTTAGAGAATCATAAATAGAAAGAAGCATAGAAATCTCAGACTATGTTATCATAGTTGAAAGAAACAATGAATAATCACAAAGATGTCAGCTTACCAAAGGTTCTGAAAGTAAAATAATGCATAAGTACAAGAATAGAAGACTTCAGCATAGACTGTGTCTTGGATGAGGAAACACTAGTGAATATTATGACATAAGACACTTGGAAAATTTTGGGAAATCCTATAGTGGTACCTTCATTGGGGAGGGTAGAATTGTTTAAGGGAAAGATGATAGCCCTATGTGGAAGAGTTACTAATGTACCTATTATTATCCATGGAACATCGACTGAAGAGGAATTTGAAGTCATTAAGTTTGTTGAGAACAATGCCCCTTTCCCACTTCTTTTAGGAAAGACTTGGATTGAGAACGATCAAATCAAAAGAAAAGTAGAGGAAGAAGCTACATAAAAGAAAAATAAATAACTAAGGGATTTTATAGCTAGAAAAATAGACCGACTAATAGAAGAATGAGAAGATAAGTCGAAGAAACAGAAGGCAAGAGAATTAGTTGTCGAGGTTGAAAGAATGCAAGAAGGTTTGAAGGACCTATCCATGAAAGAAAGAAGAATACCCACACTGGAATTAATAAGAGAAGGGGTATTAACTTCGAACCCTTTGAGAGCACAATGTGAAGTCACCACGCTAGGAGAAGATAAGAATAAGAATGGAAAGAGGATTCCAAAAACTGTTAGAGAGACTCAGATTACATGGAAGAAGGAAAGGAAGATCAATAAAAAGAAATCCATGTTAGAAAAGCTACAGGAAGCTACATAGAACAGATGGAAGACTTCATAGACTGGAACCTCGCATGAGGCAGGTTCACAGGATTTGAACCTCACCAGAATGGTAGGACTGTGCTGAATGGGACTTCGCCCTGGCAAAGCTATATAGCTGTTGGAGGTGTCTTGTACATTGGAACGACACTCTGGAACGTCTAGGAAACACATTTATGGGTGGATGGACCGCTTTGGGGATGTTGAGGCCACACGATAATAGACAGATTCACATTGATGGAAGAATTCCTTCTTGTTGGAAGAATATGTTACAAGGCCCCGCTTATTTAACCCGTCGGAAGCTGTGTCAGGACCATGTTTTTCCACTCATGATTAACTAAGCCAAGAAGAGACGTGATTGTGTGTCGAGATGTGTTATCAGAACTCACCATCCATTTTTTTACCTTGCCTAACCGTTCACCTACCTTGACCTGTTTGTTTAAAAGTGAGAATGTTGGGCGAACCGAGTGAATTAGAGAAATCTATCGAATAGGTCCTCAAGAATCTAATGGCCAACAGACCGTTATCTGAAGGAGTACATGCGTCATCGACTAGGGGACTACAGGTTTCCCCTTCGACTGGACGATGTTATGGCCTTGTTAACCCTGCAAATGAGTAATGAAGTAAGCATCGTGACGATATGGCTAATGCAAAGAAGATCCCATCGATCTTACCAGATTATATCCCACCTTTGGTTGGTGTGGTTAACCATGAAAACATCCCATGGGACTATGAGTACACCCTGATCACCACATACATCATGAAAGGAATAAGCATAGTTGGGAGTCAGTTAGGATAGATCCCACTACTGAAGAATAATGACTTTAATCTTGGCGACATAAATAACTATGCTATGCTCACACCCCACCGATACCTGACAAAGACAACTGGGAAGAAGCCTCACCTGGTCTCCCAACCATGGATTAAGAAACTCGCACAGTCCACTGTGCTAAATGTGATTAAGATTCCCCATTTTGGCCGTCACCAAGAGGTTAACGGTTGCGTTAAACTCCTCTTGTCGTGCTACCATGGCAGATACTATCGCTTGACCGACAGATTATTGTGGATCCGACGTTGATCCAATTGATTACAGGATTAAGCATGAAGGGACCTGACCCTTAGCAGTTTTATCCATGGAAGGCCTCATACCTCTCCCTGGCACAACGCATCAAGGAGGCTTACAACACAGTCAAAAATGGAAAGCAAGGCTATAAGGTAGCCTCTATCCAGGATGGCACAGTGCGCCTCGCTTGCCAACTAATAGCAGGCAAGCTTGTAAGAAAGAACCACTCCACACAGGTCACTGGGTTCGTGGTGGACCTCACAGGAAAATGTGTGGAGGGCATGCAGATGAATTGGGTGAGTTACCTCATCAATGAAATTGAGAAAGACTGTCGCAAAGCTTAGGATCAGGGATACAAATTCCACTTTAGCTGGTTGATCGTGTTGATTTCATTTGTCGCTTGGAAAATGCCTAAAGGAGCCACCTTTCTGGAGATTGAACCATCACAGGCATTGGCCGCTAGGTTTTCTACCTTGTGGTACACCAACGACATGTTGAAGCAATGGCAGTCAAACACTGTGTTCCATGCATATTATCAACAACTGAAGGTTTCCATTGAAGCATTTCCGTGCATGACATAGTGCACCTTGCACCGATATAGACCAATAGCCAAGTTCCATGCATATCGACATTTTATCTATATCACTGCGCACAGAGCCGAGAGAAAGGAAGAGTTATAGTCATATTACAATATGATAGACGAAGAAATGGAGCATATCGTGAAGGAGTGGCCAGAGGAGTTCCTTGTACCTGTTCCTGATGTAGAACTCTCTAAAACTGACATCATAGGAAGCCCCCTAGCACCCAGGTTGAGCATGTCAAATAGTCCAGTGGGACAAATAAGAAGAAGAAAAAGGAGGAAGTCCAGAATATAGAGACTGATGAGGAGGAAAACACCTCTGAAGAAAACAGATCTAGCTCTCTAGGAGGAGGATACAAAGCAAATAGACAAGGAGGAGGGGATGAAGGAGAAAAGAAAGGATAAGGCGAAGCTACATCACCAAAATATCCACCTACTGAAACAATAACGCATAGAAGAGGAAGCTTTCTCTGCAAAAACCTTCAGCAATAAAAAAGATGCATGCTAGCAAGCCCCAGTTAGAGGCCACGCTCACAGAGGATGACACCATCTTGGTTCACGGAGCCATGGAGGATTCTTCCAAGGACATCTTACAGAGATATGGAGCGAAGTAGGAGGATTTGTATGAAAGGGTCGAGAAGGAACTGAAGGAAACACAACAAGCTATTCAATTGATCCCTGCAATACCTACTGTGCCTTACTCGTCACAGATTGCACAATTGGGGGATGAACCAACCCAATTAAGAAGACTTGCAGATGCGACAGAGGCTCGTCTTGAAAAAATCAAAAAAGAAAAAGAGAAGGCTACAGAATCCTTGAAACAAGAGAAAGAGGAAGTCTTAGAGAAATTACGAGTAGAGCGGTATTGTGTAACATCCTATGAAAATGAGAGAGACGAGTTTTGAGCGATGCTCCAGGAGGACAAAGTGAAGCTACAGAGAGAAAAGGACCAGCTTCCCGTAGAGAAGACTGCGGTCAAAGAAGCATTGAATAAATCATGTTGCTCTGTGCCAGGCTTGGCATAGGAGGAACAAGAGTCAGTCGAGGCTCAAGTGGCGAAGCTCGCTGAGACCATCCAACAGCTTCAAGCAAGGATAACGAAGTTGGAGATCCAAGCAGTACCAAGCACCCCACAAGAGGTGCGTGACTAGAGGGAGGAAGCTGCTAAGAATGTAGTAGTAAGGATCAGATCCCTCCCCTCAGAATGAAAACAATTGAGCGATACAAGCGTGTAGACATATGAATGCCTCGTAGAAGATCTAGAGATAAGGAAACTGAAAGCGTTCTTAGAGGAAGTGCAACAACATGGATTGTCATTACAGGCGCAGATGAAGCTTCTCATCATAGTTGAAAGAATGAAGAGGTCCTAGGAACAACACACGGTACAACAACAAATTACTTCCATCAAGGGCAGAGTAATGGAAGTTGCGCAAAAACTATAACCTGTGGAGGATGAAGCCTTCAAGGTGTTTGAATAAATTGAAGGACAAGGCTCACAATTGGACCAAGTGGTTGTGACAACAGAACAATCTCTGGAAGGGTCTGTTACAGAGAAAATGATCCAAGAGCTCACTAAGAAGGAGGCTCAGGCAAATCAACAAGTTGAGGCAGCTCGAGTGAAGATTGAGGCCTTTGAAGCGACATTGACCAGACTTGAGTGTCTCGGGACGAGTCACAGGTGATTGTTGGGGGCCTGTTGGCCCTTGACCAATTTTTTAGGAAACCTTGGTAAGGTTTGGACCACTTTTGGACTTCGACAGGCTAGTCGAAGATGGATCACCCAGGTAGAGCGGAGATCGTAGATCTCACTTATTTTGCGGGCTATGTAGACCCAAAAAGGGGTTTCTTAAGGTTTTTTTAATGGACTATTAAATGTTGGCCCATGGGTTTACCCATGATTAGGCCTTATTGTAAAAGTATAAATAAGTAAGAATGTAATGAAGAGAATGGAGAGGAAAATAGTGGAAAAGGAGGCTAAGTGCAAGTAGTTTTGAGTTGCTTTGTGCAACAAAATGCGTATGTAAGGATCTGTGCTCAATAGAAAAGTTGGCTCGATGCCTTGACCTAGTTTTGGGAAGGAGGATATGGTGTGTAGTGCATAGATCTCCTGTCTATTCCGAAGCTTGGCTCTATGGATTAGTGCACAAGAGCGAATGAATGTAAGAGATTGAAGAATAATAAATAAGACAAAGCATTTGGTGGACGTAGCCCCACACTGGGGTGAACCGCGTATATCTTGTGCCTTTGGTTTGCTTTGTGCTTTATTGGTTATGTTATGAATCTTCTCAGTTCTTTACTTATTATGTATGTTAGATAGATATGTTAATGCTTAGTGATTTAGTTGTGTTAAGAATGAATGAATGTTACATCTAACTTAGTGCTATGTGCTAAACTATTGAAGTTATTAATCTTTATTGTTACTGCGTCGATCTATCTTAGGGTTTGTTGTGTGATTTTAATGAAGCTAATGAATTAATGCATATCACCTTCTAAGTGTTGCTAGAATACTCTGCAAAGTGTTATTATCACAGATCTTTGTCCGAGCCTGGTTACAGACACCTGAGTCTTGTAACCCCCCCTGGTTCTACCTCAGGTGAGACTTCGCCTGCTTCGCAGGTGTTTCCAAAAGGGATGGTATTTAGGGTTTTGTTGTTGCATTGTTGAAGCGTTAAACCTTGGGTCTGCCCCTATGCCAACATACATGTGTGTAGAAAATAATTTTTTAGGGTCAAAACCCTCGATGCATTGAGCTTATTTTAAACCGATTTGATCCAATTGACTATACAATTCAACTAGTAAATAGGAAATATGTTTGAAAAATATTTCCCCAGCCCTCCATTGCAGTGGAATAAATTGTTTCTTTCTTTTTATGTTGAAAAAGTGTACCCAATATTTATACTCTCTGCACACCTCGATAAAAAAGAGTCTATCCGACTCATAGAAAGGTAGTAAGAGGGGTTTTCCTTTGAACCAAAATAGTCTGATAAGACTGAATTCCTCCAAATTTTCAACATTTCCTTTCTCGACAAGAAAGGATGCAACCTATAGTGACAACCCTGATGCAGTAGGACCATGAATTAATTTTTTGAAAGAAGATGTAAAACCATTTTGGACCGCGTAGAAATTGTATTGGGATTTATGTCTCCATAAAGATGGCTAGTACAAGATGAAAGTTAGTTCCATATTAAAATAAACACTCCTTGATTTAGGAAAGTCTTCAAATATGTGGCAGTAAGAAATAACATAGAACAAATAGATCAAATCTCGATATGGTGAGATAATCCTTGATAATCTCTACTGCTCCTTGGTGTTCCTTGAGATTTTTTTTTACTTCCTTGTTCTTAAATACAATAGTGGGGTTTGGTAGTCACAACCTTCTCCTGAATACCAAGGGAGACAAGGATATTGGTGGCCTCCCTTGAATTTGAATAATTTTTCTATTTTTGTCGAAGTTATCCGCACACCAAAGAACTAGTTCTTTGAATTTTTCCACCTCAAACACACACCCGACTAATGTTATGCCTGAACTCCAAATATTTTTTATTTCCTTCTTTGTGGGGGAAAGAGACAAATACCACTTATAATCTTGTGAGACCGAAATTCATGATTTTCTCATCCAAGAGTGTTAAGTGTGTCTCCACAATATAAGTCCTTTCTTCTACTTGACATGTCTTTACACTGATTTCCCTTTATATGAATAGGTGGCACTATTGTCGATATATCATTTTTACAACACGGTTTTTTCACTCTTTATTAAATTTACCATGTATTTCCTTGCTTATCAAATGCTATATCTCTTATTTCAAAGTTATTATCTTGAAAAATCATATTTTGAATTTATTACAAAGGTTTTACGAAATCTTCGCCACTCAATAACGATATTTAGGTTCACACAAGTGGTGGAGGGGAAGTAAATTCCATCTGGAATGGTGATGTGACATCTAGAAACATGAAAACAGATTCTGTATGGAAGTGCAAGGTGGGAAACAGAAAGTGCAATATGATGATTATGGAATTGCAGGACTTTGGACTACATACATGGATAATAAAAAATATAAGAAGGAGGGACTCCCACATCCGTAATGGTGAAATAAATTAAGTATAAGAAAAATGTGATTCTGTGGGTTAAGGAAGTGGATGAGTCATTTTGGAGAATAATGGATTGCAGGTTGCGGAACACAAGCATGAGGGAAAGACATAAATGGAATGGAAGGTTGTTCCGCATCCACATTCAAAAACATTTAGCTAAGTATAAAAGGTAAGCAATGCATTTTACATGACACATAAATAGAAGGGAACATTTTGAATGTTGTGTGTTTGTGGGTTGCAGGACATGAGGATTTGTGGGATAGGGGAGGATTGGTCTCCCAGAACACATAAAAACAACTAAGTTTTGGATTCATGAGGTAAGAAAAAGTGACTAAGTATAGACATGTGGGTCTATGGCATTTCAGACCTACGAACTTGATGGTAGCCCGATCCACAAGCCACATTTCAAAGAGAAAATGACTAAGCATGGAATATACAAGGAACATAGGAATAAAAGAATAAGACTAAGGATGGATATGTATGTACCAATGTTGATCAACGAATGTGGATCAACAACTACCAATTGCAAAGAAATATTGGGGGACAATGCCATGCTTGATAGACTTGTAGATTTCTTCAGACATCAATTTAACTCATCTAGTTGGATAGGCATTGATCATGTTAAAATATAACCTACTTGGGCCAAAAATAGGCATGGCCCTGATGCAGTCACAAAACAATTAGATCTTTTTTGGTACAAGACACTCTTTTTCAAAAGGTGGAGAAATTTAAGACTTGGATCGGCTCTTCTAGATTGTTCGATCATTTTACCATTTAGATCGACATTGATAACGAGGAAAATAAATTGGGTTTCGCCTTATAATACACCTCAATCTATTTTTCTAAGGAGTAGTTTCATTCTATGGTTAAGGATTCCTAGTGCAATTTTTCCCATGACTTGGATCTATTTGCATGTGAACAATTCATGAACTCTCTAGAAGTTGTGAAGGTGAAATTCATTGCCTAGGACATGGATTGATTTAGGAATATAAATGATTGAATTGTTGAGGTGGAGAAGTATATCGAATATTTGATCTAGAACAATTTGATAATTACATCCTTTGTACTATGGGTTTGAATTAACTCAAGCATCCAGAGTCTTTGAGATTTAAATTATCTTTGGAGATGGAAGTGGACTGGCACATGAAGACCTATGTTATGTGGTTGGAATTGGGGGACCAAAACACAAAGTACTTCCAAAATTGTGCAAATAATTTGAATAATATCAACAGTATATGAGATATTCCAAACTCGAAAGGAATTAAGGTTAGAGGTTTTAATGCCCTAACCGAGCTAGGGACAACTCACTTTAAAAAATTGTTATTGCAGCCTCCTTGTTTGAACAACGACGAGATATTGAAGGTCATTTCATTCTTCCCCCAAATGATTAATGACAAATAAAATGAGTTGTTACATAGGTCTATTTCCATAAATGATCTTTTATAAGTTCTCTCCACTTTTCAAAAGGATTTTAGTCTAGGGACCGATGGTTGGACAATGTAATTCTACTTGAATTTCTTAGACATTATAAGGGAGAATATCCTTTGTGTGGTAGAGGAGGTGAGACTCTGTGAGAAGGTTCCTGTCAAAAATTAACTCTATCTTCATTGATGTAATCCCAAAGGTGTATTTCCGAGGAAGCTTTGATGAATTTCGTCCAATTTCATTGTGTAATTGTCTTTACAAAATTATTTCCAAGGTTTTGGTTCTTAGACTCAAACCGCTATTATATAACTACTTTCTACTAAATAATTCAATTTTCTGGAGGGCAGGAAATTCCAAAAGCCATAGGTTCCGCACAAGAATGTTTATATTCCATCAAACTTTGGAATGATCTGGTAGTAGTTATAACACTTAATTTATCTAAGGTTTATGATAAAGTTTCTTGGATTTATTTATTTTTGTTGTTATTACACCTTGGTTTCTCTTTTCCCATTGTTAAGTGGATCATGGACTGTGTTTCTTCGGTTTCTTTTGTTGTATTAATTAATGGTGCAACATCATATTTTTTAATATCCTTAAGGGGGATTCATTAATGTTGTTCAATTTCCCCTACCTTTTCTTTCTTGTTGTTGAAGGTCTTAGTAGAAGACTGGACGATCCAAGAAGAATAAGGTTGGTGAAGGGAATCATGACTGGTAGAGGAGAGAGTCTATCCCATTTGCTATTTGTTGATGATGTTTTACTCTTTTGTTTTGGTCTAGAGTGCGGACTCGAAGTTTTCAAGGATGTCCTCCTTCTTAATAAAAGGGCTATTCGTATGGAATTAAATGAAGCTAAATCATCTTCATTCACACATAAAATGTTGGAGGATATTTATTTTTCCATGAACTGATATCTATAATTTTGATCCTCTGATATTAGAGAAGGATTTAAGTATTTGGGGTTCTACTTTAAACCCAATAACTATTCCTGGCTGACAGGGAAAGTGGAGAAGAGGATATCATACTAGAGTAAAGATGGCTATCCTCAGGTGGGAGACTATTTTTGGTAAAATATGTGTTGGAGGCCATCTCAATTTACTGACATACTCTCGCCCATATTTTGAAAGGCATATTGGAACGCATTAGGAAATGTTGCTTCGGATTTTTGTGGCAAGGAAGTTGTGAATATAAAAACTCTCATCGTGTTAAATGGAGAAGGATTGCAGTTCTAATGGCCTAGGGGGGATGGGGGATGAAGAACATCCATCTCTTTGGCAAATCACTAACCACAAAATTTCTCTAGCTCATGATTAGGAAGGACAATATTGATTAGGAAGGACAATATTTGGAGAAGGATATTTATCCAAAAGTATATTCCTCTTAGTACTTTTTTGGATTGTATTACATAAGAGAAGAGAATCATCCAAATTGTTTCCAACCAATGGAAAGCATTGACTATGGCCTTCCATGTGATTGGGTTGTATCTAGCTTGGAAGGTAGGTAATGGATCTTAGGTTAGAGTTGGTTCTAATGCCATTTCAAGTTGTGATAGACATATTTTCCTTTATGATTAGCTGGTCCACTACTTTTAGTTGATTGGTAAGGTTACTTCGAACAAACTCATTAATCTAGTTACTACTACTATATGGGACCAAGGCTGGATCAGTGCTAGTGAGTTGCACTTTTATTTTAACCATATTAATTTTGTAAATATGAAATAATGTAGTTTTATCTTAACCACATTTTGAATGACAACACTTCTGTATTAGAGCTATTTATAAACCGGTTTATTAATTAATATTTAAATCTTAAATTAATAATTGGTACGAACAATATCAATCGACACGTGTACAGTGGATAAGGTGTTTCAAATTTGCAACGGGTTCTTTTTCCACTTGCTATTTTAGTCATTGTGTGAAAAAGAAGTTTCCATTTCTTTCTGATACAAATTAAACAAAATTCTCTACAAAAGCTAGCAACTGCAGCACACTGGAATTCTTTATCGACCTTGCAGTTGACTAAATATCTTCCCACGCAGGCAGGCAGGCATAGAAAGGAAATTTTCTAATTTTTAAAATCGCCTCTACGTAGTCTACCTGATGCACTCTGGCGTTTTCCCGTTTTGTATCCCAATTCTCTTTATAAACAGGGATTATATTCATATATAACCTTCCACACATCATCTCAAATTTCATTGTTTTCAATCGCTTCTGTCTAACTTCTCTTTTTCTCTGTTAAGAATGGCGTCCATTAAGAATTTATTCTCTGTTACAGCAATTTTA
>ML790329.1:196271-216422 GCA_009831015.1 Picea engelmannii | reverse complement strand
GATGGTGATATAAATAAGGTAAAAATTTACATAACTAATTATTTGGCATAAGCATAAGAAAAAAATAAGCATAAGCATCTTTTTCAAGCATCTTTATAAAAAAAACTAACTTTATAAAAACTTTCTTATTAACTAAACCAAAAACAACTTTAAACACAAAAATATAAAAAATAACAAATTTTTCATTCCAGTGGTTTGATTGAACAAAAGTAATAATTAAATTTTATATAAAAGGAAAAGGAAGAAATAAATTCCAGGGCGGTTAATCTAATGGAAGATATAGTAATGATGAAATTTGACATGTAAACATTTAATGACTGGTGAATTATGTCATTACAATCTCTTAAAACTTTAATTTATTTTTTATTTAAAAAAGTTAAAATAGAAACAATAACTATAAGCAAAAGTAGGTGAAAGAAAAACTAAATTGTATGTGTTATAATAGCTAGAAATAAACTGTAATAGTGATTAACATGATAGCATATAAATCGTATCCGTGTAAAAAAATATAAATTTTATTCTTTCTTCTGAATGCACAGATCTCGTATGTGCAACTTCCTTTTAGTCCTTAGTTTGATTAGGATATGAATATGAGCACATGTATTCTGAACTTCTTTGGCAGATGAATGAAGTTTAGGGAATTTAAAGGGAACAAATATCTATGTGATCTGGATAGGAATAGGTCTGGTTATTTTTTGTTGGGAAAGATGGTCTTCGACCATATTGGTTATGAACTCTCGGTATCTATTTTCCTAGACAGTTGGATATTGTTTTCATGTCCAATCGGATGAGATCGGATGGGAGTGCCTTGATATGTCTAATTCCACCACATTGTGTAGGCTTGATGTCTTTAGTACTTGAGAGTGGAGTGGAGGCAATGTATCATTGTTGAAATGGATAATGACCATACTCTTTAACTGTATAATTTGGGAGTTTGTGTTCATATCAAACCCAATGTTCAGCACTGTCTAGCTCGGCATTCTTTTTGTGAAGTCCTTCGTAGCACTCGCCCGAAGGCTCCTATTTCCATAAATCGAGTGAAAAATAGGCTATAAACATACGCTTAATTCATATTTATGAAAATTCCAATTCAATCTAACCACCTATGAACCCTTCCTCTGACGATCTTTATGTAAATTATTCGGCTTCATTAAAAACAAGGCTAAACTCAAATAAGGTACGATATGGATTGTTAAGAAGGAAGGTTCTCGACCAAAGGCTATGAAAGAGTCTACGATCTAAAAAAGTATCCTGGATCTGAGTTAGGAAAGAACCGTCTTGGCTTGTTTCATAACACTTCACCCGCCAATGCCTGTGTTACTGATTTTCAAGAGCCCGGGCGAAGTGAAAGGATTTCTAACCGGTTGCGATTAAGATTAATTTCGGGCAGTCTTTGGTAGTCGTAGTGCTGGCCAACTATCTTTCTAGATGTCAGGGGAGTAAAAAATAGAGATTAATCTTCTATCAGAAGTTGTTGCATATAAGACCGAGGATATTCGGTCTCTAAAAGAATTAGTGGTTGTACTAAAGCTAAGAGAAATTTCAAGAAGTTTTATTGTATCCACTGAGGGATCCATGGAAACTGAAATGGATCTAAGTGGTTTGTAGTTGGCTAACCATGGGATACTAGTCAAGAGAGCTCAACTTATTACGCGGGACAACTACGACAACAATAAAAACTTAATAAAAAGCTACGGTAATAAAAAATTAAAACAGTCGAATCATACTTTTAAAACAAATCTAAATCTACGGTTTAGAAACTTACCTGTTGAAAACGCAACGACGACCCCAGCGCCGACCTCAGCTGCGCTCACGTCCATTGTGCTCATGACCTCCTGGAGACCTCCTCACGACAACGAATACAACAACCTCCTCGCGACCTCCTCACGACAACAACACAACAACATACAACAAACGACAACAAAATTTTGTAAAACATTCCAAAGCCGATGTGTGGTTAATATATATAAAATCTTTCAGACGAACAAATCTTCAGCCAAAAGATAGTTCGGCCGAACTATTTTTCGACCGAAATATAGTTCGGCTGAACAATTGTTCGGCCAAAAAAAAATTGCCGGAAAGAAAATATCCGACCGACCAAATTTGTACATGCAAATCGAGGGGGAAGTTATTGCACCATTTGATTTGACGTTCATTTTTTCAGTCAAAAAATAGTTCGGCAGAAAAAAATGTCTTTCAGCCGAAAAAGATTATTAGTTCAGCCGAAAAAATGTTTTTCGAAATTTTGGAGACCTGATTGTCACGAAAGTGTAACCCACCTTCGTGATTTCACCCACAACTCACTTTAAAAATTTGTTATCGTAGCCTCCTTGTATGAATATTGGTGAGAAATTGAAGGTCAGTGTTCTCCCCCCACATGCTTAATGGAAAATAAAATGAGTTGTTATATAGGCCTATTTCGATAGATGAACTTTTACATGTGCTCTCCACTTTTCAAAAGGATTGTAGTCTGGGGCCTGATGGTTGGAAAATGGAATTCTACTTGGATTTCTTAGACATTATGGGGGAGGATATTCGTTGTGTGGTAGAGGAGGTGAGACTTCGCGAGAAGGTTCCTGTCAATGTTAACTCTACCTTCATTGATTTAATCCCAAAGGTGGATTTCCGAGTAACCTTTGATGAATTTCAACCAATTTCATTGTGTAATTGTCTTTACAAAATTATTTCCAAGGTTTTGGTTTTTAGACTCAACCCACTATTATATAAATACTTTCTACTAAACAATTCAATTTTATGGAGGGTAAGAAAATCCAAAAGCCATAGGTTCTGCACAAGAAGGTTTACACTCCATCAAACTTTCAAATGATCTAGTAGTAGTTATAAAACTTTATTTATCTAAGGTTTATGATAAATTTTCCTGGATTTGTTTATGTTTTTTTTTATTACATCTTGGTTTCTCTTTTCCCATTGTTAAGTGGATCGTGGCATGTGTTTCTTCTGGTTTTTTTGGTGTATTAATTAACAGTGCAACATCATATTTTTTATATCCTTGAGGGGATTCATTGAGGTTGTTCGATTTCCCCTACCTTTTCTTTATTGTTGTTGAAGGTCTTAATAGAATATTGGATGAAGCAATAAAAATAATTTTGTTGAAGGGGATCATGATTGGTAGAGGAGAGAGTCTATCCAATTTGCTATTTCTTGATGATGTTTTACTCTTTTGTTTTGGTCTAGAATGTGAACTTGAGGTTTTGAAGGATGTCCTCCTTATTTATAAAAAGTCTACTTGTATGGAATTAAATGAAGTGAAATCATATTTATTCACATATAAACTATTGGAGGATATTTATTTTTCCATGAACTAATATTTATAATTTTGATCCTTTGATATTAGCGAAGGATTTAAGTATTTGGGGTTCTACTTGAAACCCAATTTAACTATTCCAAGATAAATTAGTTGTGGATGATAGGGAAAGTGGAGAAGAGGATATCACACTAGAGTAAATATGGTTATCCTGAGGTGGAAGACTAGTTCTGGTATAATATGTGTTGGAGGCCATCTCGATTTACCAACATACTCTCGCCCATATTCCAAAAGGCATATTAGAACAAATTAGGAAATATTGCTTGAAATTTTTGTGTCAAGGAAGAAGTGAATATAAAGGCTCTCATTGGGTTAAGTGGAGAAGGATTACAGTTCCAAAGCCCCAGGGGGATGGGGGATGAAGGACATCCATCTCTTTGGAAAGTCATTGGCCACACAATTTCTCTAGTTCATGATCACTAATGACAATATCTATAGAAGGATACTTATGCAAAAGTATATTCCTCCTAATAAATCTTTGGATTGTATTACATAGGAGAAGAGAATCATCCAAAATGTTTTCGACCAATGGAAATCACTGACTATGGACTTCCTTGTGATTAGGTCCTTTCTAGCTTGGAAGGTGGGTAATGGATATTACATTAGAGTTGGTTCCAATGCCATTTCAAGTTGTGATAGACATATTTTCCTTTATGATTATTTGGTCCACTAATTTTAGTTGATTGGTAAGGTTACTTCGAACAAACTCGTTAATCTAGTTACTACTAGTATATGGGACCAAGGCTAGATGAGTGTTAGTGAGTTGCACCTAGTAAGGCCTTGGTCAATTGAATGGAAAAAATACTTGTATTCTCTTCAAAAGGATCACATTAGGATTTCCACATCAGAGGATGGGCTCATTTTGTGGTATAATGTGGCATGTGGTTGCTACTCTACAAAGTTGGGATATGAAGTTCTATTTGGTGCTAGGCTTGTTAAGGTTTCCTGGTGGTGTAAAAAGCTATGGAAAGTAAAATTTCCCCTAAATCTATTATTTTGATGCGGATAACACTCAATAACAAGATCATGAACCAAGAAGAGCTAAGTAAGCAACACAAAACATGTCTTGGTATATGCTTGCTTTGTAGAAATATTGAAGATACAACCTTGCATCAATTGTCTCATGTGTATACTCACAACAAGTCTACAAAGAAATGGAAAGACACCTGGACTTATCCAATATATTCCACAATTATTCTATTGAAGAATGTTTCTATGATTGGTTTTCCAATATTTCTCAGAAGCCTTACAAAGCGCTTCCTTTCTTGGCCATGTGGGGAACTTGGATAGCTAGAAACTCAATAGTATTTGATGATAAAATTATTCCTTCCTTTCAAACATTTATTTAGGTGTTGGGACTATACAATTTTGTATACTACCTTAGATGGAAAAAAAATACCCTAATCTATGGGTCCTCTTTGGGTTGAAAAAGCCATTCCCTAGTGTTTCATTGATAGAGTGTCTCACAACAATGTTTGTGGATGTGGCATAGTGGTGTATCTAAGTGACTCAAATTAATTTCATATTAAGGAAAACATTGGGTCATGAACCAATAATTATGTGGATTATATGACTCTTTTTCTTTTCCTTACATTTGTACCACTACTACATATGGGTGAATTATTCCATGAAATATTTCGACATTTCCATTATTTTCATGTTTTTTTTTTAAATAGGGGGATTTTCGTCGATATTGCCACGCAAGTTTGTTGATATAGCCATGAATAGGTTTTTTTAACTTGGTTGGGATTTTTTTCCCTATTGCCATGTAAGTTCGTCGTTATTGCCACAAAAATTGTGCCTATCTCATTGGTCAGTGTTAACGACTAGTTGACTAGTTGATCTATATATACCTAACTTTAAGAGACTTTGCGACACAATTGTTATAGTTGCAACACTGTTCGTGGCTTTGATTTGAGATATTTATTTTTTTCGTTACCCACTGGTTGAACAAATCTAATTCTCAATCTACATAGCTAGGATTTTGAACTTGCAAGGTTGGTATGTTTTTTTTTATTGATGTACTCATTTAACTTGTAAATTTTTGTTCAAATGTCGAAATTTTATGTAGCTTGTTTTTTCCTTGATAATATACTATATGTGTAGTACCATATTTCATGTCTTTGGTTTTTGGATATAGTTAGTATATTCTATGGAAAAGGGTATGTGGATTCCATAATATTCTAGGTTTATGGAATCCACATACCCTTTTCCCTTCAATTGTAGCTAGAATGTCTCTCTCTTTTCATTGATAAAGATAAGGAAGTTCTCTTGAAACTCAACCCCGATCGATGAAATCATAGTAATTGATTGTCATTTTCTTCTCTCTTTTATTTTTAAGAACTAGGAAAAAAACACCAACAAAGCTTGATTGAATCTTTGATACCACTTGTTACATCCCTAGTAACCAAATGGGATCACACTTGCATAAATTGAAAATAATATAACAGTGACAATAATGGTTGGGATACTCACACCTAATGGTTGGCTAGCACTTACTAATTCAATTAAATGAAGGAAGAAATCTCCATGAATAAAATCTTGAAGTTGATTGTTATATTGATAAATGATAAGTTATGGTATATATAATATAGGGAGGAAAATCATGTTTATAACAAAATATACATAAACACTAACCCTAAACTTATGTTAGGTATATATTTCGTTATTTTATAAAGGAAACATTTGTACACATATGACCTTATTATAAAGATGTTATCTATGTCATGATTAGGCACATAACAATCAATTTTAACTAACCACCTTCAACCATCTTAGCTTATGGTTAGCCACCTTTAACTTTCTTGGCTTATGACTAAGAACCTTTAACAAATGAACTTATGATTATATACCATACTCTTCCAATATAAATAAAGTCTATTTGTTTCAACTTTCTCAATAAAATCCACATACCCTTTTCTTATATGTGATGTTGTTTATCTCAATTTTTTATAATCACACACAATTCTAGATGTAGTGATTAACTCTAGTTTGTATTTGATGTAACTTGTTTATACACTATTAATAAGGAGTATCTAAAATATAAAAAATTCATGACGAAATCTACAATAACATAATGAAATCTACTAGTCAGACAATGAAAAATGAGAACATGCCAAAGTGTCTTAGAAAATAAAACTGTGACCACTGTTAGTAGCATAAAATTGTGACCATTTTGTGTAGATGCAAATCAACACGTCATAATTTAAACCAACCCAACCCAATTATGGATGACAAGTGGTTGGCATTCTATTTTTAGTGGTGAATTTCAAAGATTGGCATTTTGTCTACAAAACAACTTAGAGGCTAGTGTATGGTGTTGAGTGATTCAAGTTTGATAAATTTTGACCACTTTCGTTAAATGGTGTGTAATTATTTTCCATGTGATTCAATACACACTACTCTAAAGTACAAATTGAAACATGTCGATCTTAATAATTAATTGATAATAAAAAAAAGCATATCAAAATGTCTTAGAAGAAATAATTGTGAGGATTGTAGGTCACTGTAAATAAACATATCATAATCGAAAGGAGTAGCTAAAATATCATGAAGGAGTAGTTAAAATATAAAAATTTGACAACTTACTGCTTGGTATGGTGTCGGTAAGACAATTACTTGTCAGGACAAGGATTTGTCACTATGAACGAAAATGATAGGAAGCTTGCTTGGTTAAGAGCGGCATTAGAGGAGAGGAGTGATGGAAAATTTTATTTCCCTTGCTATAATTGCAGAGGCTTGCAAAGAAAAAGACTTTTAATAACAACAGTTGAAATACATTGTAGGGAGAAGGGGCACACCGAAGGGGGTTATGAATATCATCCCTTTGTAAGAGGATTCAATATTTAATGTGTTCTCTGTAATAATCATCATGTCATGAATTTTAGTAATATTTCTTATCGATATTTTTATATTTTCTATACACACTAACTTTTATATGTTTTTTTTAAATATATAGATGATGCCCCCAAAATGTTGACCTCTAGAGAGTTATTTGCCAAGTACTAGCAGAAATACTCCTATATAGGGTGATGAAATTCGAGATCAGAATATTGAAGTTGTTGATCAAGTTATTAATGATGATATGGATAGAGATAACGTTAGTGATTCAAATCAGGAAGATGAGATACATAGATTGATCCAAGACACATTTGCTCCAATGGATGAGTATAACCAGGATCATAGTCATGATGTTGATCCTCTGCTTGAGAAGTCACATCAACCTCTCTATGAAGGCTCAATAACAAATCTTTTATCTACTATATTGTTGTTGGTGAATCTGAATGTTTTGAATGGTTTATCAAACACATGCCTCACAAAGATACTAAAGTATTTAATTTGTTAATTATTTATTCTTGCATGTTCACAAATACTTAAAAGGTTCATTTTTTCCCTATATTTCTATTGTTTTCTAATTCATAAATTAGTATATTGGATGCAATATTGATGATTAATATTGTTTACATTGAATTATTGTTTAGAATTTTGTATATTTTTAGGTGAATTTCTATTACCGACGTCAAATATTTTGCCACGCACATATCGAGAAATATCTGTGATTATGAAAGAAATTGGAATGGACTATCAGGCTATTAATGCATGTCCTAATGAAAATATTATATATTATGGACAGTATGCATTAGAAAATTAATTCCCACAACGTCAAATAAGTATATATTGAACCGATAAAGCATCAAAGAAGTCACCTCGCAAAGTTCTTTGTTATATTCTGATAATTCCACGTTTCCAGCGGTTGTTTAGGTGACAAAGTATAACACGGTTTATGGATTTCCAAGCAAAGAATAGAAGTCGAGACGATGTTCTTATAATGCCTATATATGGTTCTGCATTGAAGTATGATGCAGGAGCATCATAAGAAGCCTGCCAAGAAAGCAAGCATAAAGACGGAAGACAACTGGAAAAGCACCAGTGCACGTTTTTGAAATGTTTTTGAAAAATTAATGAAGCGGATATTAATGTGATAGTTGGGGAAAGTTTACTTACATTTATATCTGGCTGTTGTAAACAGATCTTGAGAATTTCTCTCATCTGTAGAATGTAAAGGCATTTATATGTAATTAATGAAAGTAGGTAGATTTGAATTCATAGATTAGACAGTTTTAGAAGCGTAGGAGGGAAAACGGATATAGACACCCTCACCCTTGTATCATTGTAACATTATGAGATTAGAGAAGAAGAAGAGAGATTTTCATAAGCTATTGAGCTGTAGCAGAGAGTTGTAGAGAAGAACCCATGTACAGGAGCACTTGAGTTAATATATGAATCTTTGATTCGTATTTCATGGTGTTATGATGTTTACTGTTTACATTTGTTGAATGGTATGCTTACAGTTGTTTTATTCTCTCTTTTATGCCTTTGTTGTTATGTTGTGTTGAGAGTGTGATTTCATGTTAAGTATATGAAGTCTGAGAGGGGAGAGGAATGAGTTTCAATTGTTTCTCATCCTGAGAGTTCCTGCAAGGAGTGTAGTGAAACGTCCGCAAGGTGTGCATTGACAAGAGTCTGAGTTTTATCTAAGAAAGCTCAGGAGAGATATCGTTGTTCTCATACCAACAGAAGTGTCGGTGAAACAAAGAGTCGTGCAAGGTGTGCACAGGCTATTTGAACCCTTAGAAGTTATCAACTAAGGTGAAGGTGGGAGGATTGCTATTGTAAAGAGTGCACAGAGTCGAGGACTCAAATAACTAGGAAGTTATTTGAAAGATTGCTTCAAGGAGTGCGAGCAAGGTTCCTCTTGGAGGTTTGAATTTCAAGTGAAATATCAAGAGGGTTAGTACCTTTGAAGTGTTCAAAGGGGGACAAAAGTCGAAAGCATCTCATAAAAGACAAGCTCAGGAGGGAGAACACCGATTCATCTCACAGAAGTCATTGAGGAGTGAATCAGGCGGTCAGAATTCTCCGAGGAGAACTCATGAAATCACGGGGATCGTAGGATCCAGAGGAGTTGCAGGGTGGATAAGGGTTGGACGAACCCATCACATTGGTTTCAAGATTGAACGTCGAATATAGATCGTGACCATCGAGCCGTCAAGACCATTTCGGAAAATCATGGTTTGTAAGTCCGGAGTGCAAGACAAATGCCTTGGTCACTCGAACTTCCGAATCGTGAAATGGATTGTCATATGTGAAGATGAGGCATAGAATTTTTTATGCTTCGGAATTTCAGAGTTCAGCATTTTGGGGGTCCTGTTGACAAGGAGTCGAGGCATAGTGGAGTGAAAATCCCGAAGTCGTCAAATGTGATGTGCCTTTGAAGTGAACATCGACATTTCGACATTTCGATATTTCGGGGTTCAGCATACTGGGAATCCTGACAATAAGGAGCCAAGACACAGTGGAGTGAAAATCCCAAAGTCACAAAATGCGATAGGACTTTGGTGTGGAATTTTGGGATTTTGACGCTTTGGGTTTCGGGGTTCTGGGAGTCAAGAGGCAAAGTTGCATGTTAGCGCAACCCCCAAAATCACGAAGAGAGAAAACCAAAAAGTAGGGTCCTAAGCATTTATCGAAGGATACATGTGACGGAGGTCTAGGGAGTGGTCAAGCTTTGGGAAAAATCCTGAAATACCATCAATCTTGCCAAAGGGGGGAAATTTTGGAAACCGAGAAATCATAGGGGACGAGGAACGAGTGTGGATCGTCCACTCAAGTCTCGAAAAGCTGAAATTCTTGGTCAAAAATAGTCATGTGTTCGATGCATTTAAGGAGTTAACCCTCATTGACGTTTTGGGTTTCGGAGGTTGAAGAAACAAGGGGCTCGATATTAGGATTTGCAAAATCGCAAAATCTGAAATTCCGAAAGGAAAAGAAAAGCCCTGATCATATTTGTTGGTCAGTTTGTGGAATACACCTTGTGTGTGTGGTATTCCTTGTGGGGAAACCAAAGAGTCAATCTGACTTAGGGGAAGATTTAGAACAATCCTGCATGGATCTTGGCCTGAGGGTCCAGGGTCTGCATCATTTGGTATCAGAGCTTGATTTTGTTTGTATATTTCAGGCAGAGGGAGCTAGAGGAAAAGGAGTAGTCTGATACGCATCATTTGGTATCAGAGCTCAGAACAAGTTCTTTGATTTCTGTAGCAGAGAGAATAGAGGAACATTTTACAACCATGCCGCCAAGAAGAAGAGACAGGCCAATGCCAATTCCTAATCCAGAAAGAGAAAGAGAAATGTGAGAGTTACGTGCCAGGATTGATGCCATGGAGACAACACAGAGGCACATAGTTGACACTGGCAATCAGAAATAGTGAGGCCAAAAGTGAAAATGAAGATGGAAACGAAGAAGAAGAAGTTGTAGTCGAAGATGTTGCAGATGAATGCCTATTCAGGGTTGTTGCAAGGATAGGTGCCATAGAAAAAATGGACATTCTAGTGTATGAGGGAAACCTAGATGTTGAATAGCTTCTAGACTGGATTAGAGCTCTAAACAAGTACTTCGACTATGAGGATGTCGAGGAAGATAAGAAAGTCAAACATGCAATTACTAGACTTAAAGGGCATGCAACACTATGGTGGGATGAACTGCAGGCTGACAGATGATGCAAAGGCAAGCCTAAAATCGAGAGCTGGGATAGAATGGTTGAAAAGATGAAATCCAAATTTATACCCAAGGATTATTAAATCACTCTGGTTTGGAGGATGTAGAATTTGAGACAGAAGCTGATGTCAGTGATAGAATACACTGAAGAGTTCTACAAGATAAACATCAGAGAAGGTCATCGGGAAAGCGATGATGAAAAAGTTTCCAGGTACATGAATGGTCTGTGATATGACATTCAAGATGATATGAGCATGATGATCATTCAAAATGTGGAAGATTCTTATCATATAGCTCTGAAATATGAAGAGAAGCTGAGTCGAAAAAAAGGTCAAAAAGGACGAGGTAGAAGTCAAGTCAGAGGCAAAACAATTGCCCAAGACAGAACTCAGAGACCTAAAGAAGAGGGAAAGAAACCTCAAACTCAACATGAGAGAGGAGGAAGCTCACAGAGAGGGCAGTATGCTGATAGAAATACTTTTCCTCGAGCTAGAGGAAGAGGAAGAGGCAGAGGTGGTGAATTAAAATGCTTTGTCTGTGGAAAGATCGGACATAAATCCTATGAGTGTCCAGATAAGAAAAAAAATGGTGGTGAAACTCACATTGCCGAGGCTCAAGGACAAAATGTTGAGTTAGAAGACGTTGAGGACAGAAGATCTTTGATGATGTGGAAAGTTCTCTTGAAGCCAGACAAGGAGGCAGAGAACCCAGCCCAAAGAAAAAGTCTGTTTCAGACTGCTTGCAAAACCAAAGACAGGGTATGCAAGGTCATAGTGGACGGCGGTAGCACAAACAATCTCGTATCTATAGAGATGGTAGAAAAGCTGGAGCTGGAGGCTGTTATACATCCAAGCCCATACAGAGTTTTGTGGCTACAAAACGGACATCAGGTAAATGTCACTAAACAATGTTTAGTTGAATTTAAAATAGGAGGATATAAAGATGAAATATTATGTGATGTCATTCCCATGGATGTTTTTCATCTATTGCTGGGTAGACCATGGAAATATGATAGAAATATGATTCATGATTGGAGTAAGAACACGTACACCCTGGAGAAAAATGGGAGGACGTACATGTTGTTGCCAATTAAGAACCAAGAAGTGAAAATAGAGATGAGCAACACTGTACTTCTCATGAGTGGGAAGGAACTTCTTAAGGAGGTTAAGAAGAAGGAAGACACACAATTTATTGTGGTCAGGAAGCCCAAAATTGTTTTGACCTGTACAAGAATAGATGATTTACCAGAAGAAATCCAGGAGTTACTGGAATAATTTGTTGATATAGTAGTGGACGAACTACCTTGTTCGTTGTCACCTATCAGAAGTATAAGCCATCACATCGATCTTATAACTGGAGCCAATTTATTGAACAAAGCTGCATATAGGTTGACACCGCAAGAAAATGAAGAAATCAAGAGACAAGTCTAGGACTCAATGGACAAAGGATTGATTCGAGAAAGCTTGAGTTCATGCATTGCTCCAACAGTGCTTAGCCCAAAGAAAGACAGAGGATGGAGAATGTGTACAGACTCAAGGGAAATCAATAAGATTACCATCAGATAAAAATTTCCATTACCAAGGATGGATAACTTGATGGATTGCTTGAGTGGAGCAAAGTTTTTTTCAAAGATTGATTTGAAAAGCGGGTATCATCAAATTCAGATGAGAGAAGGTGATGAATGGAAGACAACATTCAAGACGAATGAGGGAATGTATGAATGGCTTGTTATGCCATTTGTCTTAACAAATGCACCCAGTACTTTCATGAGGTTTATGAACGAAGTCCTGAAGGATTTCATTGGGAAATTCGTCATCGTGTATCTTGATGATATATTAATCTTCAGCAAAACAGAAGCAGAGCACTTGAACAATTTAGCTACAGTAATGAGGCAATTACAACAAGAGAAATTGCTGATCAATATGAAGAAATCATCTTTTATGAGAACAAAATTTATTTACTTGGGTTTTGTTATCTCTACAAATGAGTTGAAGATGGATCTAGAAAAGGTATATGCAATTAAGAATTGGCCATCGCCAAAGAGTGTATTTGAAGTTCGAAGCTTCCATGGTTTGGCAAGTTTCTATAGGAAATTCATTTGAAATTTCAGTGGAATTAGAGCACCAATGATGGATACGCTGAAGAAAAGACATAAAACTTTTCACTAGATAGAATAAGTAGAGAAGAGTTTCAACCTGCTAAAGAAGAAGATCACAGAGCAACCAATTTTGGTTTTGCCGGATTTTAGCAAGCATTCCCGGTCAGGTGTGACACGAGTGGATTTGCAATTGGAGCAGCCTTGAGCCAAGATGATAGGACGATCACATACTTCAGTGAAAAACTAAATGAAGCGAAGATCAAGTACTCAACATATGACAAAGAATTCTATGCAGTCATACAAGTACTGAGGAAATGGAGACATTATTTGGTTCCTAAGAAGTTTGTTTTGTATAGTGATAATCATGCTTTACAATTTGTGACTCAACAAGAGAATTTGAACCAAAAGCATGCTTAATGGGTTGAATTCATGCAGAATTTTACTTTTGTGAGTAAGCATATTTATGGAACTGCTAACAAAGTTGTTGATGCTTTGAGCAGGAAATGTTTGCTTATGCAGGAATTCAGAGTCAAGACTTTGGGTTTTGATAACCTCAAAGAAATGTATAGGGATGACCCAGATTTCAAGGAAGCATATGAAGCATCTGAGAATCCAGTTCTCAGGGACAAAATCGAATGGACCGAGTATATGATCCAAGATGGATTATTATTCTGGGGCAATCAGCTATGTATTCCAAAATGCTCCATAAGGGAGAACCTGCTAAAGGAAAAACACAGTGGAGGATTGGCCGGACACTTTGGTCATGATAAGACATTCTCAAAGTTGAATGGCTCATATTTTTGGCCAGGAATGAAGACAGATGTTAAGAAATTTGTGGACAGATGCAGGATTTGTCATCACACAAAAGGGAAAAGGCAGAACACAGGGTTATATCAACCATTAACCATACCAGAAAGGTCATGGGAAGCAGTGAGAATGGATTTTATATTGGGACTACCAAGAACATAGAGGGGATATGATTCAATCTTTATGGTAGTTGACAAATTTTCAAAAATGGCACATTTCATACCATGCCAGAAAACTAGTGATGCAACTCATAATGCGAACCTATTTTTCAAGGAAGTCATCAGACTTCACAACTTACCAAGGAGTATCGTGTCTGAACAAGATACCAAGTTCATAGGGAATTTCTGGAGGACCTTATGGAAAAAGCTGGGGACAAGTTTTTCTTTTAGCTCAGCATATCATCCTCAAATAGATGGGAAAAAAGAAGTCATGAATAGGAGCTTGGGACATTTGTTGAGGAGCTTAGTGACTGAACACCACAGTCAATGGGATCACATTCTGCCACAAGTGGAATTTTCTTATAATGATTCGCTTAATATAAGCACAGGGCATAGTCCATTCTAGATTGTATATAGAATGCAACCAAGGGGAGTTTCTGAATTGAAAGATTTGGAAGAAGATGAATTCAGGAGTGCTAGTGAAGAAGACTTTGTAGAGGGAATGAAAGAGATTCACAACCGAGTTAAGGAGTGATTGCAGAGTTCAAGTCAAGAATACAAGCGAAGAACAGATCAACATAGGTGAGAACTTCAATTTGAAGTTGGTGATCTGATTCTTACACATTTGAGGAAGGAGAGGTTCCCAAGGGGAACATATAACAAACTAAATATGAAAAATATTGGACCATGTAAGGTCATGAATAAACTTGGGGAAAACACATATGAGATTGAATTACCTGATGGGATCGAAATCTCACCGATATTCAATGTTGCAGATTTGTACCTTTACAGAGATGAAGAAGCAAGAGCAAAGAAGGAATGAGAAGAGATTCAATGGACCAAACAAATGCCTATAGCTGAAAAGCCATAGATGGAAAACATAATTGATAAGAGGATTAGCAAAAAGACCAAGAGAAAAGAGTATTTTGAATACTTGGTCAAATGGAAGGGACATCTAGTTGAAGATGCTAGTTGGGAAGATGAAGAAGGAATTCATAAGCATGGACAAACCATGCAAGAGCTCATGAACAGGAGTTCATGAAAATTTTCAAGCAAGGGAGTATGATGCAAGAGCATCGTAAGCAACTATCCAAGCAAACAAACATAAAGGCGGAAGATAGCTGGAAAAGCACCAGCGCACGTTTTTGAAATGTTTTTGAAAAATTAATGAAGCGAATATTAATGTGATAGCTAGGGAAAGCATACTTACATTTATATCTGGCTATTGTAAATAGATATTGAGCATTGCTCTCATCTGTAGAATGTAAAGGCATTTACATGTAATTAATGAAAGTAGGTAGATTTGAATTCATAGATTAGACAATTTTAGAAGCGTAGGAGGGAAAACGGATATAGACACCCTCACCCTTGTATCATTGTAACATTATGAGATTAGAGAAGAGGAAGAGATATTTTCATAAGCTGTTGAGCTGTAGCATAGAGTTGTAGAGAAGAACCCATGTATAGGAGCACTTGAGTTAATATATAAATCTTTGACTCAGATTTCATGGTGTTATGATGTTTACTGTTTACATTTGTTGAATGGTATGCTTACAGTTGTTTTATTCTCTCTTTTATGCCTTTGTTGTTATGCTGTGTTGAATGTGTGATTTCATGTTAAGTATATGAAGTCTGAGAGGGGAGAAGAATGAGTTTCAATTGTTTCTCATCCTGAGAGTTCCTGTAAGGAGTGCAATGAAACGTCCACAAGGTGTGCGTTGACAAGAGTTTGAGTTTTATCTCAGAACGCTCATGAGAGATACTGTTGTTCTCATACCAGCAGAAGTGCAGGTGAAACATAGAGTCGTGCAAGGTGTGCATAGGCTAGATGAACCCTTAGAAGTTATCAACTAAGGTGAAGGTGGGAGGACTGCTATTGCAAAGAGTGCACAGAGTCGAGGACTCAAGTAACCAAGAATTTATTTGAAAGATTGTCGCAAGGAGTGCGAGCAGGGTTCTGTCGAGCTAGATATATATCATATATTCCAACACTTAATTGTCAACCCGGGAAGGTGAACTTTGAGGAACCAGTACAATATGTACAAGAATGGAGTCAAACTTATCTTGCTCACAGAAATCTCAAATCTTCACACCTCTATCTAATTCATAATGAAAATGCTCCTAATAATGAAATTCTTGGAAACAATCTACTTGAAGTAACCTATACTTAAACCAACAACCAATCCTCATAACTTAAAAAAAAACTTCAACATCTTATGCCAAGTGAACTGAACCATTGTGTAAGACATTCTGCTAAGAAATGAAAACTGAATCGAAACCACTCAAGCTGCTAATTATAACCTTATTACTCCTTAACTGTTGTAAGCAAATGAAACTCCCCAAATCATGAACAAGACTGAAATTAAATTGCTAGAAATTAATCATAATTTCTAAGAAAAAGAACCTACAACAATCCTTCTATTATGACTGAAGATGCACTGCAATCCTAGGTAGGGGGCCCTTCCTATCCAAGTTGCATCGATAATTAACTATCAATCCATTCTTATAGACAAGCTTCAGAATTAATCAAAAGACAAAAGACTTAAAATAAGAAATGCGTTCTTGTTCTATTCCATCTACACAAAAACAATTACATTCCTCTATGCTATGTTCTATGTATCAGCTATTCCCCATCATATCTACCTATCCCTTTACATCATTTCTATCCTCCGTTATATAGAATTTCAAACCCCCCTACATACTAGCTTTCTGGTATCTTCCCATATCCCAGAATTTAATGTAACAGTTACATAAGGATTCAAATATGTATTTTGCATTGATACAAGAGAGAAATGATGCACTGAACATCACGGAGCTAGTATAACCATTGCGCCAATATAGGAGAGAATGCCGCGATGCCTTTTAACTGCCTGAGTCTCATGACACGAAGTGTCATCAAGATAAGTTGTCATTTATAATTGTAAGGGAGCATGTGTTGGTTGTTCACGAAGATTCTCATAGAGGGATTATCCTTGAAACATTAATCCTGGTGTTGGAACATCGACATTAGTACAAGAATCCATAATATAATTTTATAAGTGAGATTATGCATTAAAAACTCTCAAAACTTAACTAAAAACAAGAGAACTGTTAAAGACAAGTTTTGGGTCTTTAGATATTGGTTTAAGTCAATGTCTAAGCCAAAGTTATACAAAATGAGGAGTATAAGACTGTTAGAAAGATCATATGGAAAGATATAAGGCATAAAAATTGATCAAATTTGGGTCCCAACATTCCCCCAAACTCAAAGTTTTGCATGTCCTCATGCCAAGAAAAAGTCTCTTAATTGTTTTAACTCTATGTAGTATCTAGAATGGATTCTGTCTCAACTTCTTCATTGGCCTCATTTTCCACTTCCTACCCTATACTGTGAAGTTGCTTCCTAAGAGATCGATTTTCAATTAAAATTATGCGAGTCTCCTGGTACCTGCGATTGAGTCTTGACTGAAGCTTCCTATTTTCAAAACTGAGTGTATTGGCCTGAGAATGAAATTTATCCATTTGTGCACACATATCAGACTCCTGAGCTCGAGATTGATCAAGGTGACCTTTCAATGTAGTGTTCTCGGTTTTAAGAAATCGATCCAATACCTCGTATTCATGCAAATTCTCTTTTAAGTGTGCTTTCTCTGTTTGTAACTTAAAGAATTTTTCAGGGGAAATTATCTTGGGACTACCCAGTCCTATAAGATTCGGTGGAGGTGAACTAGATTGGGAGAAACGTGGAGGTAATTCCTTCTTTAAATCTACTAGGACATCTGCAATGGCCGATGAGCCTCCTTCTATCTCATCATCCGTATCTCTATAGAGTTTCATCTAAGATTTAGGGGAAGGATTATCAAGATTGGGGTTCTTAGATGTCATACTTCTAGTCATTTTCTTGAAGTCGGGCTCTAAAGATGACACTTCTCCTATCACTTTGTCCTTCCTCTTTTTACCAGTGTGAGAGAGAGAAATTCTAATTTTGGTAGGGGCAGTAGGACCCCTTGTCTTTCTTCCAAATGTAGGACTAGACAAATCTCCAACTATGAATTTATTCCAGGTGATTTTATGAGCTTTTAATTCGGTCACAATTAATAATTTAATTAGCCCATGATGAAACAAATGTTGCTCAGGGTTCATAGCTGACCTCTTTACTGTTTCACACATTTTCTTTAAACTCCTCCAAAGAAAATAAGGAAAATTCATTTCCTTACCTTGTGCAAAATGCTGTAAGATGCGGATATGATAGGTGAAAGTTAGATTGTATCGCCCTTCAGAAGTCAGATATCGTTGGAGGACAATTAATGGTTTCCTCCATTCCTCCTTAAGCCAAGCTCTTGGAATTCCTTTAGACCAATCTGCATCATGATATTTCTTCTTCAAAAACCAATTCCTCTCTGATATTGGTAAATTCTGCTTTTTAAACCATTTTTCGCCAGTTTGAGGCAAGCTTGTAGCTGCAGCAATAGTCTTCTCTGTAACCTCCATCACAATATCCTTAAATCGAGTAACCCTGTGACCAAACCCTTGAGAAAACAAAAGTGAGATGCTACTATCGTGCCCACAGAAATTTTCAAATCACTTATGCCATCCTCGGCTACGAAACATCTCTCGACAAGCATTGTACTCTGGTGTTGCCTCTAAATCTTGGATTGATCCTGGTTCATAACGAATAGCCACCATTTTTGGGAAAAAATTGCAACCGAAAATTGTTCAACAACGATCCAAAACCAAGGAGTAATACAACGATATGTTGATAGGGTTCATTTCAAATCCCGATAGTGATTTGGTGAATAAGGGCGCGCAAAATAATGATGGAAAATAGTATAGATGTTTAGAATTTGGAGGTGGGGAAACAAGTTTGCGGTGAAGGGATAAATGGTAGGTATAGGAATAAAATCATGTTTTATATGGAAGTAGTCATGACAGGGTAAAGAATTGGAAAGCATAAGGATAGATGGGTAAGTACAAGCATGATTCTTGTCTTGTATGGAGATAATCATTAAAGAATAAGCCTTGTCTTGTCATACGAAGAAGCTTCTACAGACTTATAAAAGATCTTGACATACTATTAAAGGGAATATTTCGAATCACTGAAAGGATTCGAAATGTCAAATGAGAAACAAAGGTTTTTCAATCAAAGATAACCAAGATGAGGGAGATTTGGATAAACTGAGCATAATTCAGATATAGGGTTGTACTTGTCCATAATTTTCTTCTTGTGTTTAGTCAAATTAAGAGTTTTAAAAATGCATACCTCAATATTGTTGTTGTACCTGTACCAAATGTGCAGATCAAGATTAGATAGTGACTATGTTCTCCAGAAAGTTGTTGATTGATTGCTGAATTCATCCTCCCAGAAGCTATGTGGACTGTTGATATCCATCTTTGGTACCGAAATAATGATGCAGAGATTTTTTTTTTAATCTGAACTCTATAGAGGAACAGAGTTGTCGATCCAACTGATTGCTTATTCTTGCAAAAATAAAAAGGATTGCTGCATTTTACTGACTATTGCGGCATTTTATTCCTACCTACTTGAAAACAAGACAAATCTTTCTTCAAGTAAAAGTTGATTTCCAGAGCAACCATTCACGCATCAAGATAGAAAGTAACCTCATGTCCAAATAAAAGAATTGTACCTGAACTATTGAATGGATATGAGGAACCAACAAGATGTTTATTGCCAGATCCAAGAGAACCTGAAGAAGGAATCTTTCTTGAGGCCTCATAATAGATTGAAACCAATTTTCTATAAATCCTTGCATACCCTGGGGCTCTTGAGTTTTAATACTATCAATATCCATACTCTGCAGCCCTTCAGATATCTGATCTTGATATCCTTGACCACCCACAGGAGGTAAGCATGCAGGAAACTCTTGACTTCCTGGTTCCGATGCTTGTTCTATACCTAATGAAGTTTCTACTCTCTTGACCTCTTTTGCAGGCACACATGCATGCTTGAAAGAACCTGCTAAATCTAATGATTTGTCTTCTTCTTCCTGTGGTACAGATAGATATTCAAGCTCCATCATAATATTAGAAAGCTGCTGAAGTAACACCCTCCTTCTTTCAACAATTCTTGAATCCATTCGTCAATTTTTGTGATTTTTTCTTTTGTTGTAGGTGGTTTGCTAAAAACTTTGAAAGTCACATCAACTGATAATAATTCTGAAACCCACACTAGCTTGAAATAAAATGAAATGCACTCTTGCTGAATGGA
>ML790329.1:151873-180129 GCA_009831015.1 Picea engelmannii | reverse complement strand
GTTTTTGGATGTCTATGACTTTTGGCATTCCCGATTATTGTAAAAATGCCTCCAGAGCCTCATTGTAACCATCTTCTTGCGAATGCGAGTAGCCGTCACATCTCTTCTCAGAGATAAGCTGCCACCATTCTAGCGAGTCTTTCTCTCTGTATTTTTTTACAGTCTCTGTACATTTCTTTGATTAATAGAAATCGTGTATTACTGTATATCTGTGTTTATGGTTGCATCTCTGATACATTTCTGTTATATTATTGAATATATGCAATATCTCTGTGCATTTCTTTATTATATCTCCGCTCTCATTTCGTGCCGAAAATAATCCGGATCAACCTTTATAAAAGAGGTTTTTAAGAAGAGTTGTTCAACAGTTCTTTGACAAAAAGGGAATCTGAGATAGCCTGATGCCAGGTAAGCATGTTTGGTGCAAATTAGGGTTATAATAGATGCCCCCTAATGTGTGAGGTCAGAAGAGCATTTGATGGCCAAAATACATTACCAATATTTACCGATGTGCCGAACAAGTGAGCCCAGGGACTAGAAATCGGGAGGCGCCATATGCAAAATAACAATTGTCTCACCGAGGCGGGAATACACATGCTCGGGATAGAATAATATCATGGCTACCAATCAAATACACTGTAGATCCATGTCATATAACTTATATAAAGTGTAGCCATGAACAATACACATCGAAGCTACATCTTGAAATCGAAAAGATATACATGTAGAGTATCCATCTTCTTAGAAGTTGATAAGGCCTGATGGCTGGAGACGAGGTCTTCAGAGCTCGAGAAACAACTTCAAAATATTCAAAACTCAGGTAGGAGTGTAATATGAGTGTACAAATTCACTACCCAGAGGTCTTCAATGGCTCGTCAGTCATGGACTAGAGAATCTTGATGATCAGACTGAAGGCTTCATTGATTTTGAACAAAGACTTGATTGGACGTTCAGGATGGCCAGGTATGAGGGAAAGAGAGAAACTGCAGAGGGGCTGACTCAGGCTTGGTGAAAAATTCCCTTGGAAAACAACACGACAAATGATTAGACTCAGGCAACATGGCATTAATCATAAGTTTACGAGGCAGGAGGCAACACAAACTCTCCATATGTTTGGAAGAATAACCAAACAGAGGAGGACACAACTGTATGTAACGAGAACAACTTCCTAAGGTCATATTAAATCTGATAGTTTGACGAACAAACAGACATATGTGCTTTATCCAAGGGAGACTTATTGTGCTACCAATAAAGAAAATACTTTTCCCTTCCTCTTTTTGGGGTATATTTGATTTTTTTTTGTCTTTTTTCAATGATTTTTGAAAAAAGAATAAAATAATGTTACGTTACAATGGAGGAACGAGTGTTACAAACATACAAGTTCAAGGTGCAAGGACAAGACTGATGTTCAAAGTAATGACTCTCGGGAAAAATCCTCCGGGGGCCAAAGGTGTTAAGATGCATAGGCAAAGTGATACAAGGCTTGCGTATAAGGTATGCTTTAGATGGCTCAATTGAGAGCAACATGGAGCTGACATGTAGACCAAAGATGCATGTTTGCAAACATGGTTAACAAAACACTCAATGGTATCATCCTTCAATGTAAGTTTAATGAGCCCAGATAAGGTAAGCTTGGTGGTTTTTCATATTTAGAGAGTCTGAAAAAACGTAAAAAGGAGACTCCATTGGGGTACCTTTTTTGAAGGTAGTCTAGTCGGTTCGAAAAAGGGGTAAACTAGCACCGACAAGACGTCTATTCAAAACCATTTTAACGAGTGTGATAAAGACAAGAGCACTCAGCCATTTTTTCATTTTTAAGGAGTTTGAAAAAAGCTTAGCTATGGACTCCATCATGAATGTTCTTCTAAACCAGCTTAACGAGTGTGAAAGAATAAGGTCACTCGATGATCTTTTCAATTTTAGGGAGTCTGAAAAGAGCTTAACTATGGACTCCGTGGGGGTTCCTTTTTCATAAATTTAGTCCCTTGGGCCCGAAAAAGGGTTAAAATGATACTTGAGAGTACTCTTCTAGAGAATTGAAGTTCCATAGAGTATACCTTTGTTCGTACAATTGACCGTCCAGACCAAAAAAAGGGGTAAACTACCACCGGACAGACATGACTTCATATTTCAGCTTAACGAGCATGAAAGGCCACAAGATCACTCGACAATATTTTCATGTTTAGAGGGTATGAAAAGGGCTTAAAAGAAGACCCGTTATATCTTTTGGGACAAGCCTCATTCAAATCACATAAGTATTTACATACACAAATTGTGCCTTGTTTTTTATTGACCGGTACTGGATTTGACACCCATTGGGTCAAATGGATAGGATAGATAAAACCGACTTTTAGCAATTTCTCAACCTCAACCTTAATGGCTGCTGATTTCCTAGGATTAACTGGATGAAGCTTCTACCAAACAGACTTGGCATTGGGATAATTTGTGATTTCATGTCCGACTATTTTTGGATCAATGCCTGGCATCTCCCCATAAGACCAGGCAAAAATGTTGTGGAATTCTTTAAATAGATCTATATAGATTTGAATCTCTCCATGGGAGAAGTCAGCTCTGACGAAAACATTCTCTACGATGCCAGGGGTTCTAGAGACATTGATTGGTATGGTTTCAGCGATGGTTTCCATATTACCCCCAACATAGACCTCGTGTGTAGCTAAGGGATTAATGGGAAAAAACCTATCTCCAGTCATAGTCAAGGTGAATTCTTCGGCCTCGATTATTCTTAACTCTGGGGGAAGGAATGATCTATGATGAAGATCATCCTAGGGTTTTTCTGGACTAGTCATTGCTTCAATTACTGCTTCGTCAGAGGGAAAGACTAAGTCTAACGAATCGGTGTTAGTGAGAGAACCTTGAGCCCAAATAGGCTCTAGAAGTGGATCGAACTCTTGTATAGGAGTTGGATCTAGGTTGGTTGAAGCTTGTTGGACTAAAGAGTATGCTACTTCAGCTACGGACAAGGGCATGGACATGCCCGGATGCCCTATCCCCTCCATCGTGGTCGATGGGGGAGGAAGTATCCACGGATCGATGAAGTAAGTTATGCGAAACGACGAAACTTGGAAAATCTTAACCTTGTGGTTGTCAGATATGAACTTGACATCGCCTTGAGGGGGCGAGTAATCGAAGGCACCCATCAAAGATGGGCACAAACTAACCCCTACGTTGACTATGCCTAGTTAAGGATTATCAATCATCGGGACCGCGAACACCCCCAATGAAGGGTCATATCTGGAGAAAGACAATTGATCAATGGTTACAATCTGGTCCTCGTGCGGAAACAACAAGACCCATAAAACTGTAGAAACCACTGCTTGCATGGAATAAGTCCAACTCCTTCCTAACAAAAGATTGTAGTTGAGGGATGCATCGACTACTTATAACTCAATGCACATGGTGTTCCCTCCCAATTGCATGAGAAAAGAGGGAATGATACCATGTGGTCAGAACGAACGACCATTGAAAGCAGTGGGAAGAGTAGGCGACAAAAAAAAAATGGGCTGGTCAATGGCCTTCTAACATGCCAACAACATAATGCATGTCGAGGCGCCCTCATCAACCACCATGTAGAAAATATTTCTAGTAAAAGTTTTCGTGGGGTGAGCCACTACTATCTGAAATGCTATGTGGTAAGGCAGACGAGGTTTAAAGTTGATTGTGTCTAGCATGATGGTACTCGGATTACAAGTCTCTGTAGATCCTAGAGTGATTAGCAAATCTTTCCTCTGGGAAGGGCAGCTTTGGAGGACCTCCAAAGATGACATCGCATAAGGCGTTTGAGACAAATATTCCACCACAAAATAGTTCTGGGCGACCCTTGCGTTTGGGTTATGAGAATATTTTTTGAATGTGCCTTTTGGGATGCATGTCATTGTTTCGCCCAAAGTCTTCTCAATCTGTAGAGGAAGAGATGGGAGTTCGACTTCTTTGCCCTTCTCAGAAGTGCTTGGTTTATTGTAGTCATGCGATCTAGTGGATATGAAAGCATCACCCTTCATCATATATACATTAGCAGATGCAAGATTGTTCGAAGAAGGAGAGGGTCCTTGACTTCCCCCTTCCACGCTTGTAGAGGCTTGGGTTAGGTTTTTTCCATGTTGAAATGGATTTGTTAACATAGCAGGTTGTTACTACATCATAAAATTTTGGGCCTCTGGAAGCTGGGGACATAGGTGGGTCAGCTGGTATTCCATGCATAGGTTGCACGGATACCTCGCCTTTCATTTCTCAATGTTTCCCCAGCCAACATTATCAATGGGTTTCTTATCCCCCTTACCCTTCTTTCATAGTTTTTTCTTTCCTTCAGGATGTTGGGTGGCCTTTGGATTTTTTGATTGCATTGTGTGTACATTCAAAATTTTAGTAGGGGGAGCAGCCAAAACAGTAGTTTGGTTGGCCGCTGTGTGTTGTATAGACAATTTCTACAACTGCTTCGTCAATTCCTCAGGGGGCTTTATTTGTGTTGAACCAACAATACCATCGGCATGTGGTCCAACTCTTTGTCTAGTTTTATCAAGTATTGAGTGTGGCGCATCTGTAAAGATCTCATATAATAAACCAAACTGAGAATAGATGAGCTCAAGCTGTTGAGCTCTCATGATGGCGTCTTCTTCAGAAAACACTCCTGAAGTCGCGACGTCTTTGGATAACTACGGGACCAAAGACTTAAAGAACCACTCGAGCAAGAATGATGGTGGGATTGGTACCTTAATTAAACTCTTTCGGCGCCTCCATTCTCATATGTGATTAGAGATATGGTCCACTTTTGTTTGTGTGAAATTGCCCAACAATTCTATGCCAGCGTTGTATCTCACAGGTAATTGGAAATGGTTTAGGAAGGCCATTGCCAATTCGCCGAAGGAAGAATATCTTGAGCGGTCGAGCTCAATGTACCATTCCGTGACACTCCCAATGAGAGTACGTTGAAACAATCACAACTGTATAGAGTCATCTTTCAACGAGTTAGATGAGTACCAAAGGTGGAATGTAGTCACATGATCGCCTAGATCTTCGTTAGGCTTGGCTTCAAACTTTGGCATGTCCAAAGGAAACTTCATCGGCATTGGAGGCCAAGGTGGATTGTGACAAATAGGGTCATTCAACAACCTTGTCAAGTCTATAAAATTCAAGGTTTCCAGGAAAGGTAGTTTGGGTTGTTGGTGATAACCTGGGAAAAAGGGGCCTGGAGTTTGACTAGCACCAGGTTTCTAGGAAAAGTTCGGCTACTGGCCTGGGTTTTGGAAAAAACCATGGCCAAGGCCAGTGTATGGACTCTTTGTGTGAGGAGGCATCATCGACTGATTCCCAAAATAGGACGTAGATGGATGGGCGCGCATTACATTCAGAGGACTTTGGGAAGGGTTGCCCCATGTCGATTCCATAGGGATTGGCATAGTACCTTGTCCGGGGTTTCATTGACTTTGGAAAGAATTGCCCCATATCGACATTCCTGACAAAGGAACAGATCCCTGCCAATAATTCTGAGGCCCTGATGCGGAAGAAGTTCCTGGGTTTACCCCTGTGCAGGAATAATGCCCTGCATAGGAATAGGTTGTCCAAAACTGGGGTTGCCCCTAGTTGAGAAAGTAGCTGATGAGAAGGCATTGTTACCAAACACACTGAACAAAGAAAACGGTGTCAAACCTACCAACATATTATGTGATGATGGTCCTTGACTCCCTTCTCCAAATAAACTATGGTGTGCAAATGGCCCAGTAGATTGCTGATGCATGCCACCGAGCGAAGGGGACAAAGGAGGTATATGACCTCCCCCATAAGGGAAATCATTAAAAGGAGTTGAAGTGTCCCCCATGTGACCTTGCAGAGGAGCATTAGAGCTCCCTGCCCCTAGACCTAAATTCTGTGAAGTGGAGTAGGAAAGTACAGGACTTATACCTGAGCTAGGCATCCCATATGAGAATGGAGGGCTTGTCGCACTTGGTGGGAAAGGGGTTGTGGCCACTACCATAGATGGGATCGGACCACTGTGCGAGGTAGAGGCGGCCGATACCATGGTGGATCGGATTGGTGATGGTGGGATAGGAGGTGGAAACTCTCCTGTGGTGATGACCATAGTGGGAATTGAAGAATTCCTAGAAGGAGTAACAACATTTGTTTCCATTGCCGTGTGCGACACTATCTGGCACTCGTAAGGTATGATGATGGGTGCTAAAAGATCAGTGGTTGATGTCTCAACTAGACCAAAATATATCGCTCCAAGGTCTAAAATGATTGATTCCTCCGGATGTTGGTCGGGCATAATATCTTGTGACCCGGTCGCTTCAAAAGACCCTTGTTGATCTATCTTTTGCCTTAGTGGTGGTGGGGGTGGCTCTAGTGTAACCGGTGATAGGCCCAGAATCCTTCATGATTGGTGGAGCTCATGATCCTCCATTGTGTGAGAAGATCAAAGACACTCTAGGGTTGTCTACTTGTTTAAAAAACAACACACACTAAAAATTCCCTACAAGATAAAACAAGCAAACACTAAACTAATTGGAAGAACAATTACAACAACCAACACTAGAGAAAATTACCGGTGCAAGTGCAACTTGAACATGGAAGCACCCTCCGGGTATACTTTGCAAAGCATGGCCTGATGTCTGTCCTAGGTACCATGGTATACCTGCACAATCACCTGTGTATGTCCCTAAAAAGATAGGCAACTAGGTTGCCAGTGCGCGAACAGTCACGAGGCAGGTACAGTCAAAAATCGGGTAGACCACAATGAGCAGGGTATCGAGCCCGAAACCTATCAAGGGTATTGAAAACAAGTGGTACAGAAGACAACTGAGGACCTTGAATGGATTCGATACCCACAGAGCTCCATGGCAAATGCAATCGACAAAATCCCAAGACAAGCCCTCTATATGTGTTCTCCACTACGATTGGTCCAACTTTGGAGGGGTTATCTCCACTACCTTCCCACACACAACCTCATGTTTATCCCTTGTGTTAGAGGGGTGTCCTGGATAACTTTCACGATACTAGACTTTGACACTCCCTAACTCAGACTCCAATGTTTGATTTTAATGGCCTTGAAAAGTTTCCTCTCCAACCTAATTCAAGGCCCTGACCCTAAACTAGTTGGTTGACCCTACAAACATAAAAAGTCTAATGAATTTTATATTTAGTGTTAATTTTATGGCTTGTCTTATGTCAAAGGTTATGAAAGTGAAACTAGTGATGTTTGAAAGACGAAAGCAAAAATAGACAGAAATTTGGAAACAAAAAACCTTTACTTAAATCAAATTTTAAACAACTTTTCAAATTTAAATTTTTTTCTAAGATATTTGAACAACAAACTCAAAGAAGGATTTCACTCAACTACGAGCTACTTACGATCTAAGTAAAGTGCCAATAACTTATGAAATCAAAGACTTTTCCCTGGTTACTAACGCAAAACAACACTTTTCAACCAAACAAAAAAAGATTTTTATTATTTATTTTTTATTTGAATGCTCACAAAGAAAAAAGGAAAAATATCAACAAGTCAAAACCAAGAAAAAATTCTGGCCTAAGCGTTGATCGCAAAGAATCTCTTTAAAAATCACACACCAACAACTTAAAAATGGACTCTCACACTTGTCTAAAAACCCTTCAAAAGAAAATTTTCATGAAAACTTCTAAATGAAAAAGAAAGCTATGGATGAGATCAAACCTAAGCTACTGACTACTATGACAGAGACTCAAAAACATGAGAGGTATAACTCTTGTCAAGGGAAAGGATGACTACCTCACCTTCAACAAAAACTATCCTCTACAAGCACACTGCTGACAGTTCAACAACAAGCATGTGCATGGGAGCTATGTAGAGTCAGAGAGTGTGTACATGCATACTGGCCTTATACAGGCCCCGTGTATCTCTTAAACTCTGAGACAAATAAAAGACAACAATCTAAACTAGGCAGAGACCACTGATACTAAGAACTAGGATCTCTTAAAGGCTCAGACACTTTCTTTAACAGAAAAAAGAAAACAATGCAAGGAAAAATTTGTAGAACAAACCAATCTGAGGTGAAACCTAAGCTATAGACTGCAAACAACAAAGACTAGAAAGAGTTCTAGAAAACCCCTGAGAATGACTAATTCTGACAGGGAAGAGGATGACTGCCTCAAAAATTTTCTGGAATCATACACGCTACTGTTACTTCTTCAGCTGGTGTTTAGACGCGGGCTGTAAGAATGTAGGGCACAGGTACACGCGTGCAGACCTTATACAGGCCGCCTGTACCTCTGTGGGTCTCAGAAAAAAAAATTACAGTCCAACAAAGAAACAGAGATGACTGGTATGGAAGACCAGAATCTCTATTAGCTTAGACTTTGCAGAAACTTCAAAAACAGGAAATGAAACCAGTTCTTAAAAATACCCAAAAATATTCTTGGAAACCCTAGAGATTTCCCCAGTATGGTTGCCAATTCTGTTGTGAGTGGGAAATCCCCCTATGAACTAGCATTTAGGGTTATATTATGCATGCAAATAAGACCGAAAGAAACCTACTTTCTACCGTCGTCCCAGACCTAATCCCCATTTCTTTTAAGAAAATACATGGTTAGACGAACATACCTTGTTCTGGGCATTCGATGTTGATCCTTCTTCATGCTTGATCGTTTGTTGATATCATCTCTCCTCCCAAGGTTGACCTGCAATCACACAAAATAAGCAACAAACTCTACATGCATTTGTTCTATAGATTAATGGGTTAGAGATTCAAACATATATTCACTAAACTATGAAGAACTCATATAATTGGACAGGAAAAGCATTTCTTTATTATTAACTTTAATGAATCAACTTACAATGCCGAGACCAACCATCGCTTTGTGAACCTGGTCCTGGGATCCTCTTCAAATTTCCTCCAACTTCTTTTCTCTGTATCTCTCCTTGCACAAGGATGGATAAAGGGTTGGGACAATGGGAATGTGCAATTGGCTATAGTTTCTTTACTATCATTCTTCTCCTCCTAATGGGACCCCTAACCCTTCTTTTATAGGTTAGAAGAAGCTAGGTATTTGGATGAACCCTCGACCATGCATGGCTAGAAGGTTTAGTTAAATCACCCAAAGTTGTGTGTTCCATCGAAAACTTTTCTTTTTTCATTCTTTTATATGTACACGTGGGATGTTTTGGGTTAGCTAGCATGTACGCACATGTAGTAATGGAGTAGGGCACGTGGGCTTTTATAAAAGAGGTTTTTAAGAAGAGTTGTTCAGCAATGCTTTGGTAAAAATGGAATATAAGATGGCCTGATGCCAGGTAAGCATGTCTAGTGCAAATTAGGGTTATAACAGGGAGGTCCTATTGGGGAAAGGTAACATGAGGACTGTGAAAGGTAATTATTAGATGTTGACGCATATTTAATATATTACACATTTATTAAATTATTCCTTTATTAACAATAGATAATTAATGATATTAAATTGTTATGCTATCATATAGTTGCTCGAGCGTGGGATGCTTTACATTTATACATTGCAAATAACCTTGATTAGATGGAGCATTGGATAGAATATACTGAAGAATACTTCGGTAGGCTATCATGGGAAGGGGTGAGTAAGATGATTAAAAAAATGCATCATCATCGAGATCAATTTCCTAATCTTACATCAAGGGAAGTTGATTTAGCCTTTGGTTTAAAAGATAAACATGCAAGTACAAATTTTTACCCACATTTTCCTAGTTTTTTCCCAAATTTTCAATGTATTTAGTTTGTTTAATTTTTGAAATATATATTTACTAACTCTTATATGAGGTTTATTAATTGGCAATGTATTTTTTACTTGTTTTCCATGTTGCAGTTGAAACATCACAAGGCTATGTGTTGTAATGGTCGTAAATTTTGTATCAAACCGTTGGATGATAAGATGAAAACCTCGGATTGTGGGATAACTGCAGTGTTTAAGGTCACCAACATTTCCTCTAGAAGTGACATAAATCCAAAATAAACTGAGAATAGGTACTATGGGCATTTGGAGGATATAATTGAGTGTGATTTTAATTCCTTTAAAATATTTTTGTTTGAGGTTAAATGGTATAGGCTACAGATGCATGAACGTGTTTATGAAAGAATTGTTATTGAGCATCATAATGGATTTACCATGGTTAATACAATGGCATTTGAACCGGGTACAAATATTTATGTTCTTCCAAGTCAATGTGACCAAGTATTTTCCACAGAGGCACCTGGCAAAGTAGGTTGGTCATACGTTGTTAGATATGATCCAAGAGGAAGAACAATAAAGTATAATCATGTAGCCAAGGATGAATATAATAATGAGGAAGAAGATCATGATTATGGAGATCAGGAGCATGTGGCTCATGTAGTCTATGTGTTAGATGAAGAAGTTGAAGAAGTTGATCATCCAAATGTAGGAGACAATGATCTCATTGACGATATAGATAACTATATTAGCGAAAATGACATTGATGATGATGTTGATATGAATGAGCCTTTCACCAATATCGATTATGAACCAGGTCCTGATATAGATGTTGATTTTGATGAAGAAGAAGATGACTGATATTTAATTGCTGAAAAGAAGAGGTATATGTTTATATCTTTTATATGATCTTTATATGTTTTTATTTTGTATAATATAGTATATGATACATGTTCTTTAGAATTTAAAATTAGGTAAGATGGGGAAATTGGGAGTGATGTGAGGGGGGGAGGGGGGCATAATTAGAGCTTCCACCTTCACATGGTTTCCCATGTTTAGTAGAGAATGAACTAATTTAGAAACCAAGAGGAGCTTTGTGCAACTACACCTAATTGTACCAATGATGTGCCAAATTGAAAGTTGCCCCTAGTCTTAGTAATCTCCCATTATGACACTTGTCACCCAAAGATCATTAGATAACAAGGCTAGAGGCATATGTGCATTGGGATCATGAGGCTTTATAACCCTATAATAACAAGAGACATTAATTGAACTTTGACTAGATTGAAAGGAGCATACACTTGAAAATACTAACAAACCAAAACTAAAAGGGATCAATACACAGAATGTCAATGAGTGGTGATCTGGCTGTGGTCTGTAGGAAGAGGCCTAGCACCTTCAAAATTATCATTCCCCAAATATCTTATACAAATTTTACAAGGAAATTGTACTAGGACTAGACACGGGCAATAATGACCTGTGAATGGGGCCAACGTTGAAATTTTTTCAAATTGTTTTTGTATGCATTGAAATTAGACATGGATAGACTATTCGCATGCCTTAACGATATGGGAGGATTTTTGGACTCAAATTTGACTCAAACACCCACTTTCTGCCATCATCAATTCATCATGTAAACCATAAACCGTAATTTAGTGGAGTCATCGATTTGTCTGGTTTTAGTGTTCCCAATGAATGGATGCATTGTTGCTGACATGGAATGGGACAACACATGTTCAACTTCTTAATTTTCTTTCTTCACTTAATGTGGGCTTGGTCATTCCTAGCCTTGAATTGAAAGTTTCCCCCACACAATCAAACGAATAACAATTAAGCAAATAACAATTACCCTATTGCAGTGACATGCAAAAGTGAAAGAGGGGAAAAAGAGAAATTATACATGCACTAACCATCTTAAAGGTGCCATGTTGTTGAAGATAAGATAGTGTTGATGATCATTTGCAATGTTGTTTTTGGGAAATACTCATTAGAATCATCTTCATCATTAGTAGAAGGATGATTAGGATGATTTCATTGATAAAAATAATATTGACATTCTAAGTGATGTGGCGCATAATGTGCATTCAATTTATTTTACAAAATAATTACAATAAGATAAGAATATAATGGAAACTAATGTTAAAATATATGGAAGAATTTTTTTACATGGAAACATTATTTGTGATTTTTTTTTTTTACCAAAAGAGATTATTTTTCTTCATTGCTACCATCATCACCCTTTCCATCATCAAATTCCCCATTATAATTAGATTCATTGTTTCCTTCAATTTTATCTTTATCATTATGTCAATCGCCATTAATGAATCCTTAATGGATCCAATGTTGAAACTTAGAGTAGTAGAATGATATTATCTTTAGTGAAGATTTGATATAGATGCAATGCATCACCTCCTTTCACCATTATCTACACAAAATGGGATTCCATTAAACATTATATCATTCAACACTAAATAAACCTTATTAAAAAACAAAAAACCCTTTCTCACCCATCTTTCACCCATCTTACTTATGAAAGAAACAAATATTTGATGGATTATTTAGTGAACTCAAACCTCTCCTAATAGATCCATAGATTTTTTAATGACATTTGTGAATATTTACAAGGCAACATGAACCCAAGGGTTACCAAAAAATGGCAAGAATGTTTTCAAGGAATCTGAGTCAACAATTTATGTACCATGCCTTTATTAAACTTGAAATGAAAATCTATGTGCATTGCTCATTATTCCTACAAAAATAAACTTTTTGAGAGTAAAGTTGGGAGCCCGCCCATTGCTGCATGCGACCATAGTTGGGAGTCATAGTGTGTTAGGAGAAGCCCGCCCATTGCTGTCATCGATTTGGAGATCACTGTGCACATGACCAAAGGGAGCATGCGACCAAAGAGATCACTGTGGAGGGAGGAGGCACACAGAGGGCACATTGTGCAAGGCACACGGAGCGCACATTATGTAGGGAGGAGAGGGCACACAGAGGGCACTGAGTTGAGGGCACACAGAGGAGATACTCTACAAGGGCACACAGAGGGCACTGAGTCGAGGGCACACAGAGGGCACACGTGAGGGAACATAGAATTGTGAGTGCCTATATTTCCTTATATTATTGTGTGTTTGGAGTAGGTTAAAAAGGTATGCAATATTGAGATTCAAACACATACCCTAAAGCCTTTTTTTTCTTTTCACAACAACCTATTGAGTGCTAGTTGAACATAGACAATCAACTCAAGGATTTTAGAACCCGAGTTTAATCATGAAGTTTAGAAGAAAGGGCTCAACTTGTGGCCACATAGTATTTTAATACAGTTTGACATCACAAATCATGGAATACCAAGCAACGAAGGGTAAATGAAGAGAGTGAACAACATTTATACAATGACAACTTCGAATGATCAACACTTCTTTCAAGAGGTTAGGTCGTTAAATATATAATTAAATGAGGTCAGGGGCATCAAGGAATATATCAATTCTTCAATGGGGATTCCAAATATAACTTTCAGATATAATAAGCCATGGCCATTGAAATATACAATATGAACTTCAATATGCACAAAGACACAAAATGGGTATGAGGCCTGAGATGCTATATTGATGGATAACACTATGCATGATGCTATGGAAATTAGATACTAAACAATTCTTCCACAAATCTTCAACCACCATACTACAAACAAATCAATCCATAGTACAAAACATACAATAAAACTTAGAAACTTGAAATAGGTATGGCTTTTGGAACATTGGGAATGAAATATTCATAATGCATCGTGCAGAAGGCTGAAGGCCCTTTTTTTTCCTAAGGGGAATTAAACCATTGAGTTACAAGATCACAACAATGACATAAATGAACTACTCATCACAAAAACACAATCTAATCGGGCTTGTGAAAATGGTAGGGAGGTAAATGCATGGGATAAAAGTGATTGAAGCTCAAAACTCTATAAACACAACAACCCTATCACTTATGCAACTATGAAACTATATGAAACTTATGCAACTATGCAACTATATTGCAATAGTGCAACTTATGCAACTATGCAATAATGCAACTTATGCAACTATATGAAACTTATGCAACTATATGACAATTTCGTATGCAACTATATGCAACTTTATGAAAAAATGCAACTTATGCAACTATATTGCAACAATGCAACTTATGCAACTATGCAATAATGCAACTTATGCAACTATATGAAACTTATGCAACTATATGACAATTTCGTATGCAACTATATGCAACTTTATGAAAAAATGCAACTTATGCAACTATATGCAACTTATTGTCGGACTTGTGAAAATATAAATGAACTATACATGAACTACTCATCACAAAGACATAATCCAACCGGGCTTGTGCAAATGGTAAGGATGGAAATGCATGGGAGAAAAGAGATTGAAGCTCAAAACTCTATAAACACAACAACCTTGTCACTTATGCAACTATGCAACTATATTGCAACAATGCAACTTATGCAACTATATGCAACTTATGCAATTATGCAACTATATGCAACTTATGCAACTATATGCAACTTATGCAACTATATGATAGTTGTGTATGCAACTATATGCAACTTTATGCAAAAATGCAACTTATGCAACTATATGCAACTTATCGTCGGACTTGTGCAAATATAAATGAACTATAAATGAACTACTCATCACAAAGACACAATCCAACCGGGCTTGTGCAAATGGTAAGGAGGGAAATGCATGGGAGAAAAGAGATTGAAGCTCAAAACTCTATAAACACAACAACCATGTCACTTATGCAACTATGTAACTATATGCAACTTATGCAACTATGCAACTATATTGCAACAATGCAACAATGCAACTATATGCAACTATGCAACTATATGAAACTATATGAAAATTTCGTATGCAACTATATGAAACTATGAAAATATATGCAACTTATGCAACTATATGCAACTATATGACAGTTTCGTATGCAACTATATGCAAATATGCAACTATATGCAACTTATGCAACTATATGAAAATATGCAACTTATCCAACTATATGCAACTATATCCAACTATATGCAACTTTATGCAACAATACAACTTATGAAACTATATGCAACTATATTGCAACAATTTCGTATGCAATTATATAGGTATCACCAAATAGGTAGGTACCACCAAATAGGTATCTGTCAGATCTATCTTCCTCAAGTAATGATAAAGATATACTAAGAGAGGTTGAAAGTGAGACGTGTTGTACTAGATCTACCGGTTCTAGATCAACTAGATCTGAAAATGTAAGGAAAATATTCCGTATGCGCATGCAATTTTTATTTCCAATGGAGGGTCATGTAATTATGATGCTGAGAGAATAGGTGACATTGAGTTTCCCTTGAGGTATAAAAATCTAGTGCAACGATGGGCACCTAAGGAGCTATCTGAAGTGGACACAGATTTCTTCATCAGTGGGAGGATGTATCACATTGCTCTTTCATCCTTACATGGATTGGGGTTATTTTCCATGTATGGCATAAAGGTTGGCTATGGCACTATAATTGAATTGATGGAGTATGTCAGAACATTATACAAATACAATCACTGATTGAAGTTGGTCGGATCTACGCAAAGTATGTGGAGATACAAAGTTGCCGCAAATTATATACAACTTGTAGATAACAATCAAAATAAAGGGGAAACTATGTATATTGATGGAAGGAAAAAAGCTACTGGAAACATTATGGGATTTATAAATACTACATGACTAGTGGCAACAACTAAGAAATCGAATTGCATATTTGAAGGACGTGAAGGAAATTGTAAATTTGTATGTGCAACAAAAACAATAGTTCTAGGTGAAGAGTTGTTGATTGATTACAACTTAAATCTAATAGNTACATACCATTCAACTCAACCTTTTATCAATCATTGTTACAATTTATCACTGCATATATTTCATTTTTCATTATTTATTTTCTAATATTACTGCAATATTTCATTTTTTAATGTTACAATTACTTTCATAACTCTTGTTGATTAATTTAATGTGTCAACATCTATCTGGGGTGACTGTGAGATATCACATGCTACATCTATCTAGGGTGACCATGGAAAGGCACCCACTGTGCCTCAACAGGTAAATGTTAAATACAATAACAAATTATGACTACAACAACTAAATTTCAGAAATTTCATTATTTTTTTTTCTGATATTACCACAATATTCCATTTTTTTAATGTTACAGGTGAATTTCATAACTTTTGTTAATTGATTTATTGTGTCAACTTTTGTCCAAGGTGACCGTGGCAGAAAATCACCCGCTACATCTTTCCAGGGTGACCGTGGAAAGGCACCCGTTGTGTCTCACCAAGTAAATGTTAAATACAGTAACAACTTATGACTACAACAACTAAATTTCTGAAATTTCATTGGTTTTTTTTTTTGATATTACTGCAATATTTCATTTTTTAAATGTTACGGGTGAATTTCATAACTTTTGTTGATTGATTTATTGTGTCAACATATGTCTAGGGTGACCATGGAATAAAATCACCCACTACATCTGTCCAAGGTGACCGTGGAAAGTCACCCACTATGCCTCACCAGATAAATGTTAAATACAGTAACAACTTATGACTACAACAACTAAATTTCTGAAATTTCATTATTTTTTTTTCTGATATTACTCCAAGATTTCGTTTTTTAAATGTTATAGGTGAATTTCATAACTTTTTTTGATTGATTTATTGTGTCAACTTCTGTCCAGGGTGACCGTGTCCAAAAATCACCCACTACATATGTCCAGGGTGATCGTAGAAAGGCACCCGTTGTGCCTCAACATGTAAATGTTAAATATAGTAATAACTTATGACTACAATAACTAAATTTCTCAAATGTTAAAGTTCATCTCATTAATTTTATTCATCAATGTATTGTGGCATGGTCAACGTGGGAAGGCTCCCACTGAGGATATTGATGAGGACAAAATATTTTATTCCATTGACCCAATGACAACTATAATGAAGGCCTTGAAGAAGACTAACATAGAATATCTAGGTTTGCTTAGAAAAAGATCCCTGACACAGGAGGATAGGTCAAGAATTGTAGAGCTACAAAATACAATAACTAATTTTTGGGTAAGTGGCATCTTCACACATTTTTATCAGCTTTGAAAATTTCATATCCATTTTTTTTTTTCTATTTTCTATATGATATGATAAAGTAAAGTTTTCCATTTGTAGGAGTTTTTAAACCCCACGCATTGGGAACTTGCGGATCCTGCAATTGCTATAGGTAGCAATGATGGTCCAATGAAATAAAAATGTCAACATAGCAAAGTGCAAGTGCGGATTTTTGAGCCTCCCGAGGATCTCCTCGAATCCATTGATGAGCGCAATGATTTTGACCAGCATGAAATGCCAAAGCATGATGAGTCGGATCTTGGGACTCCACATGACTCTAGAGAGGAACATACTGTAGATGGAGAGGAAACTATTCTTCATGGAGCAAAATGAATTAAAAACACCGAATCACTAGATGTCACCTTTCTGGTGGATGACGCATGCGTTCTGATCAATATTCAGAAGATTGCAGGTAATTGTTAATTAATTGATTCATTTTTTTCATGAAATTGAAATGGACATTTGTTGAGATTATTATAAATTAATGGATAACACGTTTCTTCAAGAAACAATGTTTTCTATGGAAACTTAAATGACAAAGCATTGGATTTGTTTGGCCCCACCATTCACACATGGTGGAATGACCAAGATAGCAAAAAGAAAGATGATTTAATAGACCACGTGGTATACTTGTTCGACAACACTTTCAACAGCAAAGTGGTTACAAAGTTAGCTGACGAGAATTTAAAATATACCAAGGCCCAATATAGGGAGAAATTGCAATTAGACCTCAAGCATGAGCACCCTCCCATGGTTCCAGAGAAAGAATGGAAGGCCCTGATAGAGGATGCAAAGGAGAACTTTCTTAAAAAACAAGTAAGACATCCACGAGCTAGTCAAGCAAGGTACAACACATGTCATATTATCAGTGAAATATGATCATTTATGTTTTTCTTTCCTGTTTTAAGTAACAATTTCGATATCTATTTTTTTTTAAATTCCATATGTAGGCTACCAGACACCTCCAAAGAAACCAAGGCCATAGTGGAAAAACACAGGCAACATAAACTAGGCCAGGGTGGCTATGGAAAACTAAAATCCTGAATCGTAAGATTTAAATGATTAAATGTGGTTAATATTTATTTAACAATAGCGAACACATATATGTTTTTTTTATTGGTATTTTTAATGGTGTTATGCATTGTAGTTAAATATGTTCAACACTGTTGCCACCGAGGAGGACCTAAAGCTTGGTTACAAGCACGGTTTTAAAAGTGTGATTGAATATAGAAAATCTTGGGTTAGACTCCTACCTCCCTAGCCACGCAGGTAAATAAAATGAATAAGGAAACCGCGGTAACATGCTTGTAAATCCTATTGATATTTTATTATATCACCCTTAACTAAATATTTAAGTTTGTTTTCAAGCAACAGTGCTACTGCAACATGAATCTAGCGGTATTCAATAGACACCACGTCATACAAGGGTGTACATGTCCAATGATAGTGGGGAGCAGAGTACCCATTCCGGTATGCATGCTTTAGAATTAGAAATATTTACTGTGATTGTAGATATTTATTTCCTGACTTATACTTATATATTATCTTCTCAAAATTGAAGAGCATGTAACTCAGGAGGGTTAACTACGAGAGGAACCAAGTGGACAAGAAATTAATGCACCAACTGTCACAGCTACACAGACAGGTAAAGAGCAATAGTGTAATGTTAATCAAAATAATGAATTAGTTATTTCAATTATATTTCAACATATCGATATGATCATTTTTGTTGTTGCAGTTCATGACCCTGCACATATTCTTCGACACCCTTCTCAACAATGTACCGGAAGTATGGTACATGAGCGTATGGAAACACAAACAATAGAAGGACAGGGCACATGAATTACAATGTCCTTGGATGATTATGATACCCCAATCGTCAATTTTACGAATGTAAAAAAACATAAATCAAAGAAAAAATAGATGTATAAATTCATGAATTGTATTTGGATGTTTATCGATGTTTGTATATTCATATGCTTCAATGTTTATATGTTCATTTGTTTTGATGACTATCCTAGTTATGCATGAATGTCTATATGTTTTCTATATAAACAAAATCATTTGTTGGGTATGGGGAATTTAGAGCAATGTGAGGGGGGGGGGGCATATGAGCTTCCACCTTAACGTGGTTGGCCCTGCTCAGTAGAGAATAACCTATTCTCAAAACAAAGAGAATATCATTAAGGTATGCGACCACTTAAGTTTATTCTAGAGTATTTTACATAACTAAATGCATGTTTATTTGCTTATATATTATTTACTCATATAAAGAATTTGTCTTTTATGATTCATGGAGGTCTTGGTGATGGAAATGCATCTTGTGGAAAACTCTTATCAAGTTGTATGGGCTAATGGATCCAGCAAAAGGACAATGATAAGGTAAGGGTTTTGACGTGTTTTCTAAAGTAGGCTTTAAACTAGTAAAATTTCACAATCCTCATGAAATGATAGAATTGCTTTTTTGGTAGACAGGCATCGATATTTTTAACAAAGTATGAATCATAGACTGTGGGAATTTTTTTTTTTTTGTATTCTTACATTAACCAATACAACTATAACAGATTTTTAGTACAAATTCTTAACCACACACACACACACACACACACACACACACATGAACCATAAGAAAACAAATGATAGACGATAAAGGGAGAATATTTACTAATAGGAGTGAATGAAGATAATAATATGGATAATGGAGTGGAGAGTGCACTCTAGCCTTGAATTGAATGATACTTGCATCCAATATGTCTCATTGTAATGTATGTTGTGATAGTTGTGTCTTTTCACTATAATGTATGTTTCTATGTCCATCATGGGATTCCTAGAGCACCACCTATCATTCATGATCCAACACATAGTAGTCAAGAATCTCATCCATTGCTAATGTGTTCAAGTACCGTATGATTAACTAATAATTTGTATCCTTAATTATGAGGTATCAATCTTTACTATCACCATATTCTTCTAGTGCATGCAGATTTATATTTGAATTGGAAATATTAGTGAAGAATACAAGAACTACTTCCATGCAAAAGATATATACATTCAACACTTTATGAGCTATCCCAACATTGTTCCAATTCTGGATTTTCGAGAGGTGATTAGGTCCCAAATTTTATTTACCTAGTTTAACCACCACTTCAAAATAAAACAATGAAAATAGTAGCAAACATCGATAGAATCAACCTTCCAAAATTGTATTGTTAACCAAATACTTGAACACTAAATTATAAATGGACAACTTGAAGGACTGGTCCAGAAGATAATACTTGAACACCAAACATTAGTTGTTCCATTAAACACTAGTGGATCTTTAATATCTACATGAATCCACTTAATGGAAATTGGTAGTGTGCATATTTGTGTCAATTAATTCTCATACTCCCTAGGCGGCCCAAAAGTAATGGACACTTTGCAATAAATGACATAGGAGAATATTATTCTCCAACTCAACTTTCCACTAGCAGTTGGATTAATGTAGTCTTCCAACTATCCTATGGTGAGATTAATGTAGTCTTCCAACTCTCCTAGTCATCCAATACTTCTTCTATCTATTTAACAAATGTATTTCCCTACATTAGATCCAATGGATATACCATCCAATAACCCTTTTTAAGAAATGACATCATTATCAAATTCCCAATCAATCCATTACAATACTCGGTATGGATATTTGTCATCTACTATGTCAATGAACTCAAAGTAAGCATAAATATTGACACAATCGAGATAAAATTCCATCTCGCCAATTTGACAATGGGGAAAATGTGTGATTGGTTCACCAATTACCACTAGATCAACAAGTGGAACCAATTTGGTACTCCAGTGCTGTTACTTCAAAATATCTGGTATTCGAGATGTCGTTACTGCAGCTACCACTACTCCCGTTGTCACTACTCCGGTGTTGTTACTTCAAAATTGTCATTGTATGAGATGTCGTTACTGCAACTTCCACTACTCCTGTTGCCGCTACTCTAGTTGCTGATACTTTGGCTTCCGTTACTTCAAAATCTCCATTGTATGAGATGTTGTTACTACAACTGCCACTACTCCTATTGTCGCTACTTCGGGTGTCATTACTTCAAAATACTTGTTGTACGAGATGTCGTTACTGCAGTTGCCACTACTCCTGTTGTCGCTACTCTGGTTGTCACTACTCCGCATGTCGTTACTTCAAAATCGTCGTTGTATTAGATTTCATTACTAATGTTTCCGCTACTCTGGTTGCCGCTACTACTCCAGGTGTTGTTACTTTAAAATATCCGTTGTACCAGATGTCGTTACTTCGAGGTGCTGCCACTCTAGTCACTGCTACTCTTTTTTTCTGCTACTCCACTCGCCACTACTCTTTGGTTGATGCTACTCCTACCATTTCTACTATGGTTGCAGTTACTCGTCTACACTCCTGCCAACATGGATACTGATATTTCAGCTGCCACCACTTCTGATGTCGTCACTCGAATCGACACTATCATATTCTGTGACTGCAGACGATGCTATTCCTGCAATGATGCTTCTCCATAACAGGTGAGTCACCAGGTATGTCCTCAACCAAATTTAATGGATTTGGGTACTATTACACATGGCATAGGCATTCGCGCCTGAGGACGGTCTTAACTTTAAGTTTGGGGGAGATTTTATGTATTTTCCCAACGAGTCATCATTACCCTCTTTAATCACACGATTTCACAATCATTACTTAAAAATTTCTAGCGCCGTTGTACGCATAGGGATTGGACACACCCGCTAAACCATTAATCATTCTCCAAGAAACTAAATTCATTGTCATATCATCATCATTACTTACCTGCCACATCATTTATTTAAAAAATAAATAAAAAATCCACAACTCTTTCCACAACACATTTTCTGCTAAACTGTTTTGCCTGTCGTTTCTCTTGAACTGGTCGTCGGTACTCCTCAAGAAGGAACAGTCGATGGAACAGAATGGGTGGTGGATTAGTAAGTTATGAGCCAAAAAATACTACACGGGTTCGTCAAAATCTGAAAGTCTGGAAAATTTTCCAGAATGCAGGTTGGGACGTGTATTTCGAGAGGTTATAGGGATTCGATGCAGACATTACAGCAGAATTTGCCCAAAATTTGGAGGACCACTTCTCCACAGTCCATGGATTAAAAATTAGAGTCACAAAGGAAACCATTGGAACAACTAGTGGGTTTCCAATATCCGGTCAACGATGGTTTGTCTGGAAAAAACCACTACCAGAATTTCTAGAGTTGTTTCTCTGTGAAGGAGAAGAAGTAGAGCCGAAAGGGAAAGGATATGAATGGAATTATCTGCCACCTCCATGGGACGAGGTATCATTGTTCATCATAAGGTATGTGACATGTGAAGGCCACCCCTTTACCATTTACAAATATCACCTCAAATTGCTCACATCTCTGCGTTTCCAACAACGCATAAACATGCCCTATTTTTTGTGTAATAACGTTCAGTGGATGGCATGAGTAGCTTAGCACTCGTGCCAACCACTCAAAACCCTAAAAAATCATGGCCTTTTTAAGCTACTAGTCATGCATGCTCTAGATCAAATCCCTGTGAGTTGGTCGCAATTCATAAGACTCTTGGAAGAGGAATTGGCATAACTTATCCCAGAAGTAGCAGAAACCCTAGCAGAGAGAGAAGGACTGAGAAAGTTAGTAGAGGCTGCCGAAACTATTGCAGAAGGGCAGAGAAGGGGTGTTGATACACGGGAATCAACCTTATATGAAGATGAGGAAATAGGGAAACCATCAGTGGAATTTAGAGAAGTTGGGGGAATGAGGCAGGTCATTAACCTGGATTTAGAAGAAGAGGAAGAAGAGGGTTCTATTCCTCAAAACCCTTTTCCTGAACAAGAAAGAGATGTTGCTACTCCCTCAGTAGATGAATAATATAGAGATGTTGTTACTCCCTCAGTAGATTAAAAATAAAGAGACGTAGCTATTCCGCCCGCAGATGATCATGAGATGGATTCTAATACCCCTTTGTCTGATGAGCAGGAGAGGAATGTTACTACTCCTCCAATCTATGAACAAGAGGTAATTGACATTGTTACACAAGAACCAAGGCCATAACATTATAAATTTCCTGTCTGTGAATATCGTGCAACTACTCCTCCCATCGGTGAGTAGGTAATGACTGACGCTGTAACATAAGAACTAGTGTCAGAACAAGCCATTCCTGAAAACCCTATTTTTTAAGACACAATAGCTACTCCAGTTTGTGAGAAATAAATGAATGATGTTGTTACACAAGAACCAACGTCAGAGAATGTTTCTCTCGAAAACCCTGAAGCAGAGTTGGGTGTTTCTACTCCAGGAGAAGTGAGATTTAAAAAAGAGCTAGGCATAGAGGTTGTAGGCAATGAATATCAGAATGAGGTTCCTCCTAGGGGATGGGCTGAAGACATTCCTGTCAAACAGGAATTTGTCAAATTTTGTGTAAGGAGAAGAAACCCTATTCAGGAACGTTATAGAACATCCTTTAGAGAAAGTATGAAATTCAGGATTGAGAATGCCAAGATAAAGAAGCAGGTGCTCCGCCTGAAGAAATGAGCACGAAGATACAATAGAATTTCCAAGGAAGCATTGAGGAGAAATGTGTCGGAGACTATTTCGACAGCTACCCAAACTGTTGATACTCCCATAGTATCGACAACTACTCAAACCATTGATACTCCCATATTAACAGTAGCTACTCAAACTGAGTTGGTGTTGCATACAGTAGCTACTCAGACCGAGCCTATCTTGCACACCTCTACAGTACCAGCAACCACTCAGACTGATCCTATTTTGCAGACTTCCACTGTAACAACATCTACTGAAGCTGATCCAATGATAGATACAACTGAATCTTAGGTAGTTTTATTGAAATTCGAGATACAGAAGTGGAAGAAAATTGTAGCTCGGTTTCAGACTAGAGATGTCCCTTCTTCAGTGCACCTAAGGACATTGAAAGACATAAGGGAGCAGGCTGCTAGAGTCATTGTTGACTATGAGGAAAAGTTGGAAGAAGAGAAGAACAAGGGCGAGAAACAAAAGGAAAAAATTACAGAGATGGAGGCACAGATAAAAAGGTTAAGAGATGAAAAACAGGAGATGTATGATATCACCCAACAGGTAGTAACGTGTCGCTACCCTTCTCTCAGCTATGCACTATTCCTTCATGAACAATATTTATTTTTCTGTCTGGAATGTATTCACCAGGAGATGGTTTATAATATTAAAGACCCCATGTAGTTTCTTAGGACCTTAAAGAGTTATGACATCCTCACAAAACATCTCATGTGTGAACTGTACATGCACAACTACCTGCTAAGAGATGATAAAAAATTCAATCCAGTTCCTTATGTGGGAGATGTCCAATTGAGGGCCTTTATTTCCTACACCATTAACCAGGTGAAGTGGAAGAAGGCACTTGATTATTTCGAGGAAAATTAGGTACATGGACCCCTTCAGGTTAGAATGGAGAACTTTCAAGTTGAATAGATGATCAACAAACATAAATATTTCAGACGGTTTCCCAATTGGCCACAGAATATGGAAACTACATAGCAATGGTGTGATGAGGTTTGCATAAAATAGTTGACCTATTGCAAGGAAGAGGCACTTGAAAACTGTGACTATATATGGGCCTTATCACCACCCGCTGTCAGGGAACAGGAAGCATTTAGGGTTCCCAATTTTCTCAGAGCCATGGAAAGAATATCTAGGTATATATCATGTATGAGGTTTTGTGGGGTTTGATGGCTAGGTTTGATATTTTTGTTCCCCATCATCTGGATTCCACTTGATCAATATCAACCTAATTACAAGGTTTGGAGAGAATGGTGGAAGGATATAATAATGACTGGGGATATAAGTTTCCAGGGATATATATGGCTGAGGCATATGACATAGCAAAACTTCAGGCCTAGTATCAAGGTTCTAACCTAGATTCGTGAAAGCGACGACCTACACGAGGACATGCACCTGACTAAAGTTTGGGGGAGATGTGTGTAACCACAATAGTAAGAATTCACCTCTATTATGTCATTGTGTGTATTAGTTCAAAAACGTTATAGATTGTTTGGGGGTTTACAAAAGAGAATCACTAATCTCTAAAATCTCGCATGAACAGAGAAAATGTAGTCTGGAAAGATGATGCAATCAAGGATGCAGCTCAGTCTGCGGGTTGAAGGTGCAAAAGAGGACATGTTCCATGGTCCAACATTAGGCTCTATTAATCGGTTCATCCTTTGTGTATTTTTAGGAAGAGTTGTTACCCTAATATTGGGATGCTCTGTGATCCATGAATTGTATAAAAGGTCGAACAGAGATAGAGAAGGGGTTAGCCAGTCAGTCAACTAGCTAGGAGTTGTCCTGTATCAATACTACAACCTATGTAATCTCGTTTTATTTAATGAAAATCAAGTTTCTTCTTAGTTTTTGAGTTTTTGTGGAAGTTAGTTCATTGCATCCCTGATCGGGGAGTTGGTCCCGCTCTTCTAGTCAGGTTTTGTCAGATTATGATATAGTTTTTTTGTGGTTTTGTGTGGATTCTATTAGATCTGTGTGTTCTGCTTCATTTACAATTATCCTACTTCATTTGAATGTTACATTTATTTATGTTTAAGCACCAGTAATCTAGTTTTTGTTCTTTTTTTTACTGCAATTATTGTTTACTTACATGATCAATATTGAAAGAAGCACAGTCTGCACATACAGTGCACAGTAGCCTATAAAACATTCAGGCCCCTAGGTTGAAAAGTTAAATGTATTAGGTGGTAAATCTAGATGATATATCGTACCCAACAATGAGGATATAAGTAATTCCTTTCAATATACCCCACTACATAAAAATTATAAAGTCATGGTGGAAGATGATCCCTCGCTTACCCCTTCATAACTTTGCAAATCTAGAAGGTTGCAGAGATCATCGCTTTTTGCATTATAAATGACCAACGAATATCGTCGCATGTTTTCTCCTATATTCCATGTGAAGACCCTAAAAACAAGTCCTAAATCTTGAGCAAGAAATGTATTTTGACTTTCATCTTCTACTGGATTCCCTTCTGGCATGTAGGGTGGAAATTAAGACTATAACATATACTACTAGCTATTCTATTTCCCACCAAATTGCATTACTCCAAGTGAAATATTTTCTATCTCCCCTTCATCATGTGTGATTCCTACTCATTTATAATGGTATGTGTTACCATTTGTTGGCATTAATGTGAGTACCTCGACTTCAACAAGTGCAATCATCCTTCATTTAGGGTGGTGTGAGAAACTATCACCTAGAGTAGTGTGATCACCCTTCGTTTTAAAACATTGTGATCACACTAACTTGATTTTGTGTGAAATACCCTTTGAGTTAAACATTTCCATTTCTCTTCATTTATATGGTATCATGTACCTTCATTCAAATTAGGTAAGTTAGCTTTACTTGAATAGGTGTAAGTGTCTTTGTTTAAACAAATGCTCCATTGTTGTGATTTACCATTCTTTCAAAGCATTACAACGTTTTTCGTGGAAACAACTTTGATTTCTTTCATTCATATGAGTGTGAGTAACCTTGATTTTTTTGGTAAGGGAATGACTCGACCACAAGGCTACAAGTTCCTCATCCAAAAAGGTACAAACATAGTTGTTGAAAGGATGTGAATGCCTTTAACCTCATACTGTGATTATCCCTTCACATTAATAGGTTAAATTTGATATTCAAGGTAATTATTGTGACCAGTCTATATTAATATCGATTAATGGTTGTGACTGGATTGAAGTGGATAAGTAAAGGGTTGACCCACTCTCAAAAGCATAGTGATAGATTTAAAAAAAACACATCTCCCATATTGTCCCCCTGGGATACCCCTACAAAATTATTTTTGACCTCTAGTTCAAAGCCCCAATATCTCAATTAAAATCATTCATTCAAGGGAATGTATTTTATCTTCCCCTTCATCCCAAGGTGCCTTGGGTTTCCCTTTTGGTCCACTGAGAAAGACACCTAATAAGTCCCAAAACCCCCTCTGATAAGCCTTTCTCACATAAGAAACCCTTTAAAGGGTCAATCACACATGAAAATATTGAGTATGGGTCAATCACGAATCCCAACATCTAGCTTCTCATGTAGAGTTTTCTTTTTAAAAACCTAAAGGAAGCATGGCAATATCGACAAAAGTTCGTCGCACATTGCCACGGTTTTGCGTCGCACATATAGAATCTGAGTCATAAATTTTTCTCTGCCAAACATTTGCGTCACTATTGCCACGCTTTTTTGTCGCAAATTTCCACACTTTTCCATCGCACATATGGCATCTGTGTCGTAATTTGTTGGTAAGTTTTTTACTTTGGCACGATTTTTCGTCCCTATTGCGATGAAGTTTCATTGCTATTGCCATGCTTTATAAGGTAAACCTCTCTTGAGGATGATGACACGTGGATGGCTTATTTCGTCATTGTTTCCATGAATAACTGGTTCATGGATATAGCGATGAAAAAAGTTCCACGAAAAATAGTCTTTGCTTTCATGGAAAGTGCAACGGATATGTGTGGCAATAGCAATGAAAAACCATGGCAAATTTGGTCATATGTAGTGTATACTATAAGTAGGCTTGGGTTCTCGTCAAGTATTCGGTGACTTTGGCCTCGTCATCAATGTATTAAATGGTGTTTCTTAGTTATACAATGCTACACTCAGTCCACTCAAAATGAGCTACGTGACATCTCCAACTTTTCACCTAGATTTAATTCACATGTATCTTTTGGGAAGTGAACTAGGTTATTGACAAATTCTCCAAAGAAGGTCTCCATATCCCTGAAAATGTTGTGGATTTTTTAGATGGATAGGCCTTAAAATGTGGTGGATGTTTTTAGCTGGATAGGCTTTAGCCTATAAACTCACTTCATTTTAAATGATTTTTAGTGAACCTTTAGGTTTTTTTCCATTACTCTCATGATTGGGTTATGGTCATTGGTCACAAACCTTATTTTGGGGATTGAGTTATGATTTTGAAGGATTAATCTTCCTTTGATTTGGGGGATTGTGTTTTGGGCATGCAACTACACCTAAAAAAAATTGTATTTTTCTTCATCTTAGAAAAAAAATGTTTAAAATAATTCTTCATCTTGATTATATTAAATTCACATTGTTTTGAAAATTGTATTTAATTAGATAAAATATTTTAGATTTTATAAATAATTATATATGAATTTTTGAATAATTTTGTGTTGCTAAATTAATTATATATATTAGATTCACATTGCTTTAAAAATTGTGTTTAATTAAATAAAATATTTTAGAATTTGTAAATAATTATATATTAATTTTTATAATCATTTTATATTGCTAAATTAATTAATTAATTATATATATATATATATATATATATATATATATATATATATATATATATA
>ML790329.1:128510-151847 GCA_009831015.1 Picea engelmannii | reverse complement strand
ACTATGGAATAATGTATTGTTAACTTAATCATATTAATTTTGTAAACATGGAATGTACTTTTATCTTAACCATATTAATTTTGTAAATATGGAATAATGTAATTTTATCTTAACCATATTTTGAAGACAACACTTATGTATTCGAGTTATTTATAAATCGATTTATTCTTTAATAGTTAAATCTAAAATTAATAATTGGTATTTGAGAAAAAATGTTTGAATATATTAAAAATAATTCTTATATTCAAAGTCAAATATGAAGCAGTAACAATGTAGGGTTTACCAAAAAAATGAGAACGCCATTGGGAGAACAATATCAATCGATCATGGCACGTGTACATTGGATACAATTCATTCTTGTTGAAATCGGGTGTTTCAAATTTGCAACGGGTTCTCTTTCCACTTGCTACTTTAGTCATTGTGTGAAAAAGAAGTTTCCATTTCTTTCTGATACAAATTAAACAAAATTCTCTATAAAAGAAGCTAGCAACTGCAGCAAACTGGATTAGTGCAAAAGCTAGCAACTGCAGCACACTGGAATTCTTTATCGAACTTGCAGTGGACTAGGTATCTTCCCACGCAGGCAACGTCTACAAATCTAAAAGCGGCTATTTTCTCATTTTTAAAATCGCCTCTACGTAGTCTACCTGATGCACTCTGGCGTTTTCCCGTTTTGTATCCCAATTCTCCTGATAAACAAGGATTATATTCATATATAACCTTCCACAAATCATATCGAATTTTATTGTTTTCAATCGCTTCTGTCTAACTTCTCTTTTTCTCTGTTAAGAATGGCGTCCATTAAGAATTTATTCTCTGTTACAGCAATTTTATCAATGCTGTCCGGTATAATATGTAAGTTGGGGTTTCTTTATAAACGTTGTGATTGTTTGGATGATATTTAGGTTTAGTCAAAATCTAATGAAGTTATACTGGCACAGGTTTCATACTGTTGACAACAATAGTTTCAGTCTCTGTACAAAGAAAGGAGATGATGATCAATCGGCATGTCCAAAGTGAGATGAGTATTTTTCTCTTCATATATGTGTTGCTTTAGTTTCGATTTCTTATTTTCTTAAAATCCTTAAAGATGGAAGATTTGCAATTTGTTAAAAATTAGTGTAAAAGCCTTAAAGATGGAAGATTTGCAATTTGTTAAAAATTAGTGTAGATCAATTTAATCTGGGATCTATTAAGTATCCTGATGGATTTAAAAATAATTATTAAGTATCCAGATGGATCTAAAGTATTTGGGTAAAAATAATTATTAAGTATTTGGATGGTCTAAAAATAATTTGGTAAGTATTCAGATGATAATTGGGTAAGTATTCAGATGGATTTAAAAATAATTATTAAGTATTTAGATGTATCTAAAAATAATTGGGATGCAAATTTCTTATGGTTTAAAAGTTCTTCAGAATGCTTAATTTTTTTTATATACAAGATTGATAATGTGGATTGTAAAAAAACAATAAAAACAAATTTGCTTTAAATTTATTTTCTTCCAATTAAATTAAAAAAAAAAATTATTGTTAGGGGCTTAATGGTTGAAAGCATTGGTGCAATACAAGTATCCATGTAGGTAACATGTATGAAGGCATATTTAATTAATGAATAACTATTGTTCATTTTATTTACGTTTGGTTTTGTTCATTTCATTTACACTTGGTTCCAAGGATTCACCTAGACTAGTGAGTAAATGAAATGAAATGGTGAAATAAAAAAATAAGTAAATGAAATGAAATGGTGAAATAAAAAAATATAAGAACATTATTTAAAATGGGCACGATTTTGTGAAGATTTGCAATTTGCTATACTGACAAATTAGTGTAGATCAATTTAATTTGGGATTTATTAAGTATCTACATGGATAAAAAACAATTGAGATGTAAATTTCTCATTGTTTAAAAGTTTTAAATTTTTATTTTTTATTTTTTATGAGGTTGATAATGTGGATTGTCAAGAAAAACAACTAATAACTAATAACTTTTAATTTTTTGTCAAAAAAAAAAACCTAATAATTTTTAATTTTTTTGTCAAAAATACAACTAATAACCAATAATTCTTAATTTTTTGTCAAAAAAACAACTAATAATCAATAATTCTTAATTTTTTGAGCTCTGGATTAAGGCTATGCTTGTGTTTCCCCTCCTATGCACTGCCTCTTTTACCTTTGCTATCACCAATTCTCAGCTAGTTGCAGCCTCTTCTACTACAAGTGAGCCAAGCTTACTATCATATTCATTGTGCCTATCTCTTTCTTGGCCCTTGTTGTTATACTGTGAAATCTGCTATGAATTATGCTACAAATCCCCTGTTCTAGTGTCATGAGTCTATGTATCAAACTCAACATCATTCTCCTATGATAACATAACCTGTATCAACTCATTTCCTTTAGATTTTCAATTGTTATTTCATATCTAAAATCTGTCTACGTTGAAAATTTAAAGAGCCTTGTGGATTAAAATGGTGATGACCTTGCAAATGATGGAGAATTATTATCTTAAAACATTCAACTGCTTCTTCCTTGCATATCCTTTTTCCTGAAGGGTTTTATTCCATTTCTTAACCATCAGTTTCCCTTTCATAAGATGAGAAGTCAAATAGGCAGGAAATCTTTGAAGCCTTAAAATAAGCTAGTTTTGAAAAAGACCATCATTCCAAACCATAAGACCTTTGCTCTTTGTTTGGCCTGTCATATCTCTCAGATTATTGTATTGTTTTTCCTCCTATAATAGCAAATGGATACACTGCAATAGAAGAAGGCTCACAAGGGTGGGAGTGTAGTCAGGACCGAGCCTTATGATATGCAGTTGTTTGATGTTGAACCTATGATTAGAGAGGTCTTCCAGAGGGTTGGATGTTTAAATTTCTGTCAGAATATGCAGAGGGGACACCCTGAGGTAGCTAGAAAGTTTTCCTTAAATTTTGATGGTACTAAAACCAAGGTGGGAACCCTTGAACTGGAGGTATATTAAGCCACCATTGAAGAAACCATTGAGATACCCAACATTGGTGAAAGATGGTTTAAATCCATGACTCTTAATGTAGCCTTCTCTAAAGAGTTCCTCAAACCAGAGTGTCGGGGAGATAACCTGTGAAGGCAGATTCAATATGATTTACCAATACCACATTACACTTTTTCTACACTTCACATGAAAATACCTCATGAACATCCCTTTCTATTTTTTTAGGGGTATGGGGAAAATGGCTGACAGGGTCCAAGCAAATTCCAAGGCTTTGGACACAAGTGTTTTTCACTCAGGATTGATTAGGATGCTTGTGATGGAGGAGTTGAAGAAAGGAAACATAGCTTGGGAGTAGTTCATTGGAAGAGTTGAAGAAGAGAAACATAGCTTGGGAGTAGTTCATTGGAAGAGTTGAAGAAGAGAAACATAGCTTGGGAGCAGTTCATTTCCTTTTCACATATGCAATTAAATGTATCACGTACTTTTCAATCTAAGGGGACGATCCCTTTGCAAATTGATATTGTTGTCCACATAGAGACAAGCAACAAAAAGAAAGGGAAAACACATTTCTAAATATAATGAGGCTCCTAAGGAACAAGAAGAAGAAGAAGGGGGAGCTCATCACTCTCCACAAAGGGAATTTTCACCCCAACCAACTCCATAATTAGAAGAAATTCCCTCATCTAAAACCACAGGAAAAAAAGGGAGAAGGTTACTCTTCCCCTCACCTACTTCTCCAGTTGAGACTAAAACTAGCAGGCCCTTAACCAGGTCATTATCCAAGAAGGAAACTGTTGAACAAGAGATCATAACAAAAGTTCCTTTCAAGAGGAATGATAAGGGTAAAATTGAGAATGTTGAAAAACAAGTTGAATTCATAGACATCACCACTCCCCTTGATAACTCTACCTTCAAGAGACTGATTGGACAACTCAAAAATGAAATAAAGGAGATTGCTCACTTGAAGGGAGAGGGATTGGCTGAGAGGAAGAAGTTAAAGGAGCTAATGGATATGTATATAGAAACCAAAGGCAAGGAAATTTTTTCCCCTTCATAGGTAGCTTAGAAATCTATATTGGAAGAACATATATTTACAATCTCAGATCAGAAATTTCAAGCTGGAGTTACAACCCTTCAAAGATGAGTTCACTCAAAGAAATATGTATGTGTTAGCTCAAGCTACAACTAGAAGAAGTATCGGACTAAGGAGGTGAAATGGAGTGGCTAAAAGACTCTCAATTTTGAATATGGTCATCCTTTCATTTTGAAGTTTTTGTGGGAAGTATCATGATTATACCTGCTTAGGAGGCTTCTACAAGCTTATACACCTTTAGCTAAGGTTTTTGGGTATTTTTGGCTCAAAATTCACAACACAGAAAACTATAGGACATTTCATAGTGTGTGGCATGGAGAAATGATATACACAGACAAAGTTGCAATTTCTCTATGAAATGCTCCACACTATACAGAAACTGCAATTCGTTGCGAAATGCGTTATGAAATAATCTAGTCAGACAAAAAATGAAACTTCACTACATAATCTGTTGCAAAATGGTCTACACATGAGGGCGTTGTAGAATTCGCTACGGAATTTGTTGCGAAATCCTCTACGAACTAGTGGATACAATCAACACTTCAATATTCACTGCCAATTCTTGTTTTGATGGGTCTTGAGAGAATCAACGGTCACTAGGTGGCTAGTGGAGATTAACACAGATGCTTGGAGGTCAGTTGGAGTTGGTGGACACATGGCAGTGAAGGAGATGCACTCAAGGAACACCTCACTATGCAGATATTATGGTGTTAGGATGGTTACCAACATTTTCCCTGTTTTTAGCAGTTTGTTTTTTCCACTTGTATAGATGTAGGATTTTCAGTGTTAAGTGGGAGAATCCTATGTTAGAGGATCCAACTCGAATTGTATATTGTAACTCATTGTTTATACTATAAATGCAACATTAAAATGACATTTTTAGGTTCAAATGGTTGAGCATAGACTCCCTTATGTAATGTTTTGATGTAACAGATCCATACTCTGGTTTTTATGTATGAGATCTGAGACATTTTGTCCAATAGAAGTTAGTTTTCTTTTTCATCATATTCCTTCTTTCTGACACTTATTTTCTCATCATTGAATGATTCAATTGAGATATTATAGTTGTGCTACAATGCATGCTTGATTGTGATGTTGTTGCAATTGTTATCAGTGTTCTAAACTTTAGATCGAATAAGTTCTTGTGTTTGATATTTTTCCTCATTTGTCTTCTAGTAAGGCACGATGCTCATAGTAGACTTATTCATCCTTCTCATTAAATTCTTCCTTCTACCCACACTTATCTTTAAATCATTGACTGAAGTTAACCAAGACCTCACTAGCTTATGCATCTTGCTTAGAAATTTCCGTGTTTGAGCATTTTTATGCTGAGTTTTTTCCATTTGACATTTTATCATAAAATGACCATTACAAAATTATTTGATGGGTACTGGGCTTATCCTCTAGCAGTATGAGGGTGAATATCGGTGCTAACAAGTCGATGTACAAGGAAAGGAGATGATGATAAATCAACATGTCCAAAGTGAGATTAACATTTTTCTCTTCATAAATGTGTTTCTTTAGTTTCGATTTCTTATTTTATTAAAAACATTTTGTTTTGTTGTTTTGTAGTATACTGTCTAGAATTTTTCTATGAAAATGTCTTATCCACCACATGCACATTGACGGGTGGATTTCCCAGTAACCTTTGATGAATTTCAACCAATTTCATTGTGTAATTGTCTTTACAAAATTATTTCCAAGGTTTTGGTTTTTAGACTCAAACCGCTATTATATAAATACTTTCTACTAAACAATTTAATTTTATGGAGGGTAGGAAAATCCAAAAGCCATAGGTTTTGCACAAGAAGGTTTAGACTCCATCAAACTTTCAAATGATCTCGTTGTAGTTATTAAAATTTATTTATCTAAGGTTGATGATAAATTTTCTTGGATTTATTTATGTTTGTTTTTATTACATCTTGGTTTCTCTTTTCCCATTGTTAAGTGGATCATGGCATGTGTTTCTTTAGTTTCTTTTGCTGTATTAATTAACAATGAAACATCGGATTTTTTATATCCTTGAGGGGGATTCATTGAGGTTGTTTGATTTCCCCCTGCCTTTTCTTTCTTGTTGTTGAAGGTCTTAATAGAATGCTAGATGATGCAAGAAGAATAAGTTTGGTGAAGGAAATCATGATTGGTAGAGGAGAGAGTCTATCCAATTTGTTATTTGTTGATGATGTTTTACTCTTTTGTTTTGGTCTAGAATGTGAACTTGAGGTTTTGAAGAAGGTTCTCCTTATTTATAAAAAGGCTTCTGGTATGGAATTAAATGAAGCTAAATCATATTTATTCACATATAAACTATTGGAGGATATTTATTTGTTCATGAACTGATATTTATAATTTTGATCCTCTGATATTAGTGAAGGATTTAAGTATTTGGGGTTCTACTTGAAACCCAATTTAACTATTCCAAGATAAATTAGTTGTGGATGACAAGGAAAGTGGAGAAGAGGATATCACACTAGAGTAAAGATGGTTATCTCGAGGTGGGAGACTAGTTCTGGTATAATATGTGTTGGAGGCCATCTCAATTTACTGGCATACTCTCCCCCGTATTCCAAAAGGCATATTAGAACAAATTAGGAAACATTGCTTGAAATTTTTGTGGCAAGGAAGAAGTGAATATAAAGGCTCTCATTGGGTTAAGTGGAGAAGGATTGCAGTTCCAAAGGCCTAGGGGGGATGGGGGATGAAGGACATCCATCTCTTTGGAAAGTCACTAGCCATACAATTTCTCTAGTTCATGATCACTAATGACAATATCTATAGAAGGATATTTATCCAAAAGTATATTCCTCCTAATACATTTTTGGATTGTATTACATAAGAGAAGAGAATCATCCAAAATGTTTCCAACCAATGGAAAGCAATGACTATGGCCTTCCTTGTGATTGGGTCCTTTCTAGCTTGGAAGGTGGGTAATGGATATTAGGTTAGAGTTGGTTCCAATGCCATTTCAAGTTGTGATAGACATATTTTTCTTTATGATTATTTGGTCCACTACTTTTAGGTGATTGGTAAGGTTACTTTGAACAAAATCTTTAATCTAGTTACTACTAGTATATGGGACCAAGGCGAGCTGAGTGTTAGTGAGTTGCATTTAGTAAGGGCTTGGTCAATTGAATGGAAAAAATACTTGTATTCTCTTCCAAAGGATCACATTAGGATTTCAACATCAGAGGATGGGCTCATTTTGTGGTATAATGTGGCATGTGGTTTCTACTCTGCAAAGTTGGGATATGAAGCTTTATTTGGTGCTAGGATTGTTAAGGTTTCCTGGTGGTGGAAGAAGATATGGAAAGTTAAAGTTCCCCTAAATATATTCTTTTGATGTGGTTGGCACTCAATAACAAGATCATGAATCAAGAAGAGCTAAGTAAGCGACACAAAACATGTCTTGGTATATGATTTCTTTGTAGAAATATTGAATATACAACCTCACATCATTTCCCTCCTGTGTATACTCACAAAAAGTTTGCAAAGAAGTGGAAATCCACCCAGACTTATCCACTCTATGGCGCAATGATTCTATTGAAGCATGATTCTATGATTGGTTTTCCAATATTTCTCAGAATCCTTACAAAGCCCTTCCTTTCTTGGCCATGTGGGGAACTTGGATAGCTAGAAACTCAATAGTATTTGATGATAAAGTTATTCCTTCCTTTAAAACATTTATTCATGTGTTCTGACTATACAATTTTATATAATACCTTATATGGAAAAAAAGTGTCCTGATCTATGGGTCCTCTTTGGGTCGACAAAGCCATTCCCTAGTGTTTCATTAACATAGTGTCTCACAACAATTTTTGTGGATGTGGCATAATGGTGTATCTAAGTGACTCAAATTATTTTCATATCAAGGAAAACATTGGGTCATGAACCAATAATTATGTGGAGTATATGAATCTTTTTCTTTTCCTTACATTTGTACTAAAAGTAGGCTTGGGTTCTCTTCAAGTATTCAGTGACTTTGGACTCGTCGTCAATGTATTAAATGATGTTTCTTAGTTATACAATGTTACACTCAGTCCACTCACAATGAGATACGTGAAATGATGCAGCCCCCCTACTCCCCTGTAGGGTTGCATGACCTCCCGGTCAAGGGATATTCGATTCTCTAAGTCAAATGAATCTTTAGGACCTTGATAGTCCCACATATTAATCAAACATAGGTCCTTTTGGCCTTCTAGTGCGGTCTTATGATACTTGCTATCTTTCCTTTCGTGCTTGTGAAATATCTCAGAGGTTTGAACGCTAACTCCTTTTCTGATAGGCCCCTCTTTGACGTGACCTTGGCGATGACTACGCAATTGTGAGCGTGACCACAAGTGGTTTGAATTCAAACTCCTTTTGGGCCCACAATTCTCCTCAAGCCTCCACATTCCCTTCTGACGAAACCATAGTTTGGTTTGCAGCCTACCCTTAATGTTTTAAACTCCGTGCAACTCCTGTCCCTGCAATTCTATAGGATCATCGATCTCGCGATATTAACAATACTTCCTGAACCGATGATTTAGATCCATGTCTTCCAAATCCGGGGGTCATATCTGTCCCTTTGAGATCAATGGATCTGATCTCTTCACAATTCCAGACTTCAAGGTTTTGAAATCTCAAACCCATCTCTCTTCCGTACTCCAATCCTCCAGAGCTAACGATCTGTAGACACCTATCCTGATCAACGATGCTGATCACTTCAGAACTTCGGACTCTAGAGTTCTCAAACTTCAACCCTTTCCTCCTTTGGATTTTATCCAAATACTCTAATCCACTGACGCATGTCTTCCTCGGATCAATGACTGCAATCCTTTCATGTACTTGGACTTCGAAATTTTCAACTCTCAAATTTTCTCTCCCGGCGAAGTATGCAGATTTCTTCCGCGTGTCCTCTTGATCTACCAATCGAAGATTTATTTGGGACTTTACCCGGAGTGCATGTATCTATGCCACGTCTCTCCTAGATCCAATGGCTCTGAATCACTTCGAGTCTTGGAGGTTCGACAGTCTCAATTCTCAACTGAACTCCACAACAACTTTACCCGGAGCTCACAATCTGTTGACAAGTGTCCACTTATAGATCGAAGAATCTTTTCTCTTCAGCTCTTTGGGCTTCGTTCAACACTTTGGTCTTCACCTCCCTCTGGATATTCTGACCTGTCGACACGTGTCCTCCTGGATCCAATGGTCCAGATTCTCTCCAACCCTTCGGCTCTCTGCGCCTCGAAAATATCCAGTTTTAAACTTGCCTCCTCTTGGATTCACGGTATTTGACGTCTTAGATCCACTCTAGTGATCTGACGCTTGAATTTTACCCCTAACAATCTGACAGCTTAGATCGGTTCCTGTGATTGAACGACTGAGATTCTACTTCAGGTTTTCGACTCTTCGGGCTTCGAAAATATTAGTTCTCAACCCTTGGTGAACTCTCTCTTCTATGTGTGCAAAGCGCTAAGGCTCGTTCACCTTACTTTGATCCAACGACCATTGTCGCTCCTCCTCCTGAGCTTCTGATCTCTCTATGACTTAGAAGATTTTCTAGGTGTTCAAAGGTTTCGAACCATTGCTCCTCCTATGAGTCCGACTCTTGGATCTCGTTAACACTTATGAAAAGTGATATCCATTATGAGCTTCATCCTTAAAGGGGTTTTCAATTTCCCATGCACACCTTGTGTTCTCGGGATTTTGATAACTCAAATCGAAGGATTTCTTGAAAAGAAAATCTTCTTGCCCACCTGGCGTTCCTCTGTTTTGGTTCTTCGACACTTGGTCTCTTTTTGACGTTGTGCACACCTTGCACCTAGTCTAATTTTCCTTTTTTCTCCCTGAGCTTCTCTGAATCACTATGAGACTCAATCAATGCACTCTTTGAATTCATGATGCACACCTTGCATACAAGTGTCAGAAGAGAAACAATTGAAACTCATCCAGTTTCGTCACAACTTCATACTATCAACTTCTTGAACAATCATACATGAATGAAAATGGAATAAATCACATACATAGAATATAACATTCATTCATTCATACATCAAATGAACACAACGCAAGGATTTGGGACAATTCTGTCTATTCTATTCATTCATGAAACAAATTACATAGTATTTATTCTACTCTTTTCTATTGATCTCTATCTTCCTATCTCATAATCTCACCTTCTACTTTTACAATGCAACAACAACAAACTATCTAAGGACCATCTCTCCAAGCTCTCTTCGTCGTGTCTGTAACCTAACCTATCAAACTCTTAGCGGTTACCTACTCTGTCCTATTACAATAACTAACAGTTATTGCCAGATAAGAGTTAACACTCCATATTTACAACCCCTTACAGTCCTTCATGACTTTACAAGCATGACATATTTAAAAATGTTTCTTTCAAAAATATCTCAACAACTCAATTTAATTTTGAGTTAATTTTTGATTTGAAACTCTTTCATGCTGAGATGTCGTTCATTTTCCTCCATGCTTTCATTTTAACTTTGAAGGCGATGCTCCTGCATCACACTCCTCTAGTTAAAATTTTCATGGACTCCTGTCCATGAGCTTCTGCACTGTCTTTCCATGCTTCAAAATATCAGGTTCTATGACCTAACTTGCATCTTCCATTGGATGATCTTTCCACTTAACTAAATATTCAGGATATGTCTTCCTCCTGGTCTTCTTTCCATCTCTCTGTTCAATGATTTTCTCCATCTGAGGTTTTTTTACTTTGGGAAATTGTTCTTCCCACTGAAATTATTTTTGATCATCTAATTCTCCTGCCTCATGTCTCCTATAAGGATACATGTTTGTAACATTGAATATCGATGATATCCCAACATTGTCTGGCAACTCAATTTTATAAGAATTGGCTGCAAATTTTCTGAGAATCCTGCATGGTCATATCTTCTTCATCTTCAACTTGTTACATGTTCCTCTTGGAAACCTCTATTTTCTCAAATGAGCTAAAACTTCATCTCCAACCTTGAAATGAACTTCTTGCCTCTTTTGATGAACACTGCTCTTATATTTCAAGCTGTTGTTCTGTAGCTGTTCTTTGACTCTGTCATGGAGTTACTGCATTTTTGTTGCAATATTCTCTACTCCAACACTTCTAAACTCATCTTGATTCAGATCTCTGAATTTTTTAATCCATCTTGGTTGTATACCATACACAATTTCAAATGGACTTTTCCCTGTGCTCTTGTTCACTGAATTGTTGAATGCAAATTATGCTTGTGCCAGAATCTGATCCCAATGTTGACCTTGCTTAGTGACTAAAATTATCAACAAGTTTCCCAGACTCATGTTTACTACTTCAGTTTGTCCATTTGTCTGAGGGTGATATGTTGAACTAAAGGAAAAGTTCATCCCCAACCTTTTCCATAGAGTCCTCCAAAAGTGTCCTACAAATTTGGTGTCCTTGTTTGAGACTATGCTTCTTGGAAATCCATGTAGTCTCACTACTTCTCTAAAAAACAAATTGGCTATGTGTGTAGCGTTTGTCTTTTGTAATGGTATAAAATGTGCCATTTTTGAAAATCTGTCCACCACAACAAATATGGAATCACTCCCTTTCTGAGTTTTAGGCAATCCCAAAACAAAATCCATCTTAATTGCATCCCACAGCCTTTCTAGAATCGGTAATGGCTGATACAAACCAGTGTTTTGTTGTCTTCCTTTCACATACTAACAAATTATGCATTTGTTTACAAACCTTTTCACTTCTTCCCTCATGCTTGGCCAATAATATGAATTACTCAGCTGTGCAAATGTCTTATCGTGACCAAAATGTCCAACTAAACCTCCATTGTTTTTCTCTTTCAGCAGGTTATCTCACATTGAGCATTTCGGTATGCATAATTCGCTTCCCTTGAATAATAATCCATCCTGGATCAAATATTCAGTCTATGGGATTTGGTCTCCCAACAAAGGATTCTTTCATGCCTCATAAGCTTCCTTAAAATCTGCATCTTCTCTATACATCTCCTTGAGGTGTTCAAACCATAAGGTCTACACTTGGAATTCCTGTATAATTAAACTCCTCCTACTCAATGCATCTACAACTTTGTTAGCAGTTCCAACAATATGTTTAATAACACAAGTAAAATTCTACATAAATTCTACCCATTTTGCATGTCTCTGATTCAATTTTTCTTGCCTAGTAATAAATTTCAAAGCTTGGTTATCACTGTACAAGACAAATTCTTTAGGAATTAGATAGTGTCTCCACTTCTTCAAAGATTGAATCATTGCATAAAACTATTTGTCATATGTGGAATAATTCTTCTTTGCGTCATTCAACTTCTCACTGAAATAAGCATCTGGCCTATTATCCCGACACAAGACTGCTCCAATAGCTAATCCACTTGCATCACATCTCACTTGAAATGTTTTTCCAAAATCTGGTAAGAAGAATTGGTTGTTCTGTGATTTTCTCCTTCAACACCTTGAAACTCTTTTCATCTTCCTCTGCCCAACTGAAATACTTGTGTTTCTTTTTCACAGTGTCCAGCATGGGTGCACATATACCACTGGAATTTCTGATAAAATTTCTATAAAAACTTGCTAACCTATGAAAATTTCTTACCTCAAATATGTTGCTTGGTGATGACCATTCTCTTATTTCTCTCACCTTTTCTGGATCCATCTTCAATTCATTTGAAGAAATCACAAAACCCAAGTATATGAGTTCCTTCTTCATAAAAGAACTTTTCTTTAGATTTATCAACAATTTTTCTTGCTACAACTTTTCCATCACTGATGTCAAATGTTTTAAGTGTTCTCTCTTTGTCTTGTTGAAGATTAGTATGTCATCCATATATACTATGACAAATTTTCCTATGAAGTCTTGCAACACTTCATTCATCAATCTGATAAATGTGCTTGGTGCATTTGTCAACCCAAATGGCATGACCAACCATTCAAACAATCCTTCATTTGTCTTGAATGTTGTTTTCCATTCATCTCCCTCTCTCGTTCTTATTTGATAATATCCACTCTTCAAGTCTATCTTGGAAAAATATCTTGATCCACTCAAACAATCCATCAAATCATCCATCCTCGATAAAGGGAATCTATACCTAATGGTTATCTTGTTGATGGATCGAGAATATGTACACATTCTCCATCCTCCATCCTTCTTTGGACTTAACACAGTTGGTACTACGCATGGGCTTAGGATTTCCCTACTAAAACTTTATCCAACAACTCCTGGACTTTATTTTTGACTTCCTCATTCTCTCTAGGTGTTAACCTATAAGTTGTTTTGTTTGGTAAACTAGCTCCTGGAATAAGGTCAATATGATGGATTATACTCCTAATGGGTGGCAATGAGTGAGGTAACTCATCCACTACTATGTCAACAAAGTTTTCTAATAGTTCCTGGATTTCTACATGGAAATATTCCACAAAAGTAATTGTAAGGATAACTCTAGGCTTCCTCACTACAACAAACTGCATTTATTTTTCCTTCTTGAATTCATTCAAGAGTTCCCTCCCACTCATGAGAATTATACTTGAACTAGCCTCCCTCTTTTTCTCTTTGTCTTCTATTGGCAATAACATATGTGTCCTACCATTATTCTCCAGGGTATAAGTATTATTTCTCCCATCATGAATAACTTTTTTGTCAAACTTCCATGGTCTCCCCAATAAAATATGGCAGACATCCATAGGAATTACATAACACAATATTTCATCCCTATAACCTCCTATTTTAAATTCAAATTGGCATTGTTGAATTATCGTTACTTGATGTCCTTTATGCAACCATGATACCTTGTATGGGTTTGGATGTGCAGTTGTCTTTGACTCCAATTTCTCCACCATCTATGTGGATACTAGATTGTCATTTCTTCCACTGTCTATGATAAACTTGCAAACTCTGTCTTTCTTCTTGCAAGTAGTTATGAATAGACTTGTTCCCTAAACTGGTTCCTCTGTCTCCTTCTCTAGTTTAAGAAGAATCTTCCTCATCATGAGGTTCTTTTCTTGTTCTGTTGCTTCTACTTCCACATGTTTTTGTGCTTCAACAATGTGTTCTTCACCTCCTCCTTCGTTCTCTCTCTCGGGACATTCCCAAGACTTGTTCCCTTTCTTTCCACATGGATAGCATCTAATTATGCCTTCTCTATCTCTTCCTCTTCCTCTGGAAAAAGAGCTTCTTCCACCATGTTGTCCTTCTTTAGAAATTACACCTTTCTCATGGTGACTATGTTGTTTGTCAGCTTCATGCTTCAACTTTTGTAACTTCTCTCTGTTGGTTCCCTTACCTCTGCTTGAGTTTCCTCCTTTGTTTCATTAACTTTGCTTCCTGGCCAATTTTTCTTCATCTTTCAAGGCTTCTTGATAAGCTTCCTCGACTGTACTAACCAACATCATGTTTATCTCCTCTTGGATTTCATATCTCAACCCATTGATATATCTGGTTGTTTTTTCGTCTTCATTCTCTTTCTGTCCAGCCCTGATGTTCAGTATGTAAAATTTCTCAGTGTACTCCTTCACTAATAAGCTCTTCTGTCTCAGGTTTTGAAATCTTTTGAACAGATTGATTTGGTAATCTTTCGGGATAAATTTGGCATTCTTCTTGGCTACCATCCTATCCTAGTTCTTAATTTTCTGCTTACCATTTCTCCTGCGTTCTACTTGCAGTTCATCCCACCATAGCACTGCATGACCTTTCAATCTTGTCACTACATGCTTCACCATCTTCTCTACTTCAATATCTTCGCAATTGAAGTATTTGTCCATAGCATGTACCCAATCTAACAATTCTTCAACTTCCAAATTTCCTTCATACATTGGTACCTCTATTCTTGCGTTGGCTCCTATATTTGAAACAAATTTTATTAAGCGATCTTGTGCAACATCCTCTACTACATTTTTTTCGAATTGTTCTTCTTCGATCTCAACTTCACTGATATATCCAGTGTCTAGTGCTCTCCTCTATGTTGTTTCCATGGTATCCAGTATCATTCGGAGTCACCTCATTTCTTCTTCCATTTCTACATTCGCTTTATGCCTCCTGGGTGGCATGATTCCACTGCGTCATCTATAAAAAAAAATCAAATTCTTGATACCACAATTGATACCAACTTACCTCCTTTCTCCTTTTGTCTATTCTCTAGAAACAAACTCAAAATCAACTCTGATACCACCTAATGCATCCCCCCTACTCCCCTGTAGGGTTGCATGACCTCCCGATCAAAGGATCTCCAATTCTCTAAGTCAAACGACTCTTTAGGACCTTGATAGTCCCATGTATTAATCAAACATAGGTCCTTTCGGCCTTCTGGTGCAGGTTTATGATACACACGATATTTCCTTTCGCGCTTGAGAAATCTCTTAGAGGTTTGAGCTCTAACTCCTTTTCTGATAGGCCCCTCTTTGATGTGACCTTTGCGATGACTATGCGATTGTGGGCGCGACCACAAGTAGTTTGAAGTCAAACTAGTTTTGGGCCCACAATTCTCCTCAAGCCTCCACGTGTCCTTCAGACAAAACCACAGTTTAAATTGCGGCCTACCCTCAATGTTTTAAACTCCATGCAACTCCTGTCCCCACAATGCTACGGGATCGTCGATCTCATGATCTTGACGATACTGCCTGAACTGACAATTTAGATTTGTGTCCTCCAAATCCACGGGCAAGATCTATCCCTTTGATATCAACGGATGTGATCTCTTCGCAATTCCGGACTTCAGGGTTTTGAAATCTCAAACCCATCTCTCTTTCGTACTCCAATCCTCTAGAGTTGACGAACTGCGAACACCTGTCCCATGAAATCAACGATGTTGATCACTTCGGAGCTTCAGACTCTAGAGTTCTCAAACTTCAACCCTTTCCTCCTTTGGATTTTATTCAAAGACTCTAATCCAACAACGTGTGTCCTCCTCAGATCAATGGTTGCGTTCCCTTCCCATACCCAGACTTCATAATTTTCAACTCTCAAATTTTCTCTCACCGCAAAGTATGCATATTTCTACCGTATGTCCTCTTGATCTAACAATTAAGGATTTCTTCGGGACTTTACCCAGAGTGCATGGATCTATGCCATGTCTCTCCTAGATCCAATGGCTCTGAATCAAATCGGGTCTTCGAGGTTTGACAGTCTCAGTTCTCAACTGAAATCCACAACAACTTTACCTGGAGCTCGTGATCTATTGACTAGTGTCAACTTATAGATCGACAACTCTCAACTCTTTCGGTTTCGGGTGTTTCAACACTTCGACCTTAGCCTCCCTCTGGATATTTCGACATGTTGACACGTGTCCTCCTGGATCCAACGGTCCATATTCGCTCCAGCCCTTTGGCTCTCCGCGCTTTATAAATCTCGAGTTTCAAACTTGCTTCCTCCGGGACTCACGGTATCTAACGGCTCATATCCAATCTAGCGATTCGATGCTTGAAGTTTACCATGAACAGTCTAATGACTTAGATCTGTTCCTGTGATCAGATGATTGAGATTCTACTTCAGGTTTCTGACTCTTTAGGCTTTGGAAATCTCATTTCTCAATCCTTGGTGAACTCTCTCTTATGAGTGTGGGAAGCGCTAAGGCTCGTGCACCTTACTCTGATCAGACGGTTGTTGATCTATTGCACTGTGATCCAACAAACACTTTCACTCCTCCTCCTGAGCTTCTGATCTCTCTGTGACTTAGAAGATTTTCTAAGTGATCAAAGGTTTTGAACCTTTGCTCCTCCTACAAGTTCGACTCTTAGATCTTGTTAACACTTATGAAAAGTGTTATCCCTTCTGAGCTTCGTCCTTAAAGGGTTTTTTGATTTCCCACGCACACCTTGCGTTCTCGAGATTTCGATAACTCATATCGAAGTATTTCTTGAAAATTAATTCTTCTTGACCACCTGGCGTTCCTCTGTTTTGGTTCTTCGATGCTTGGTCACTTCTTGACGCTGTGCACACCTTGCACTTGGTCTAAGTTTCCTTTATTCTCCCTGATCTTTTCTAAGTCACTCGGAGACTCAATCAAAACACTCTTTGCATTCGAGATGCACACCTTGCATACGAGTGTCAGAAGATAAACAATTGAAACTCATCCAGTTTCGTCACAACTTCATACTATCAACTTCTCGAACAATCATACATGAACGAAAATGGCATAAATCGCATACACAGAATATAACAGTCATTCATTCATATATCAAATGAACACACTCCAATGATTTGGGACAATTATGTCTATTCTATTCATTCATGAAACAAATTACATATTATTTCTTCTACTCTATTCTATGTATATCTATCTTCCTATCTCATAATCTCACCATCTACTTTTACAATGCAACAACAACAAACTATCTAAGGACAGGCTCCCCGAGCTCTCGTCGTCTTGTTTGTAACCTATCCTATCAAATTCTTAGCGGTTACCTACTCTGTCCTATTACAATAACTAACAGTTATTTCCAGATAAGAGTCAACACTCCATATCTGCAACCCCTTATAGTCCTTCACGACTTTACAAGCACGACATATTTAAAAATGTTGCTTTCAAAAATATCTCAACAACTTGATTTAATTCTGGTTAATTTCTCATTTGAAACTCTGTCATGCTGAGATGTCGTTCCTTTTCCTCCACGCTTGCATTTTGACTTTGAAGGCAATGCTCCTGCAACATGGAATCTCAAACTTTTCACCTAGATTTAATTCACACATATATTTTGGGAAGTGAACTAGGTGACAGACAAATTCTCCAAAGAAGGTCTCCATATCCCTGAAAATGTGGTGGATTTTTTAGATGGATAAGCCCTTAAAATGTGGTGTATTTTTTTAGATGGATAGGCTTTGGCCTATGCTCACTTCATTTTAAATGATTTTCACTAAGCCTTTAGGTTTTTTTCCATTACTCTCATGATTGGGTTATGGTCATTCACAAACATTATTTTGGGGAATGAGTTATGATGTTGAAGGATTAATCTTCCTTTGGTTTGGGAGATTGTGTATTGGGCATGCAACTACACCTAAAAATTGTATTTTTCTTCATCTTAAAAAAATGTTTAAAATAATTCTTCATCTTGATTATATTATATTCACATTGTTTTGAAAATTATATTTAATTAAATAAAATATTTTAGATTTTATAAATAATTATATATGGATTTTTAATCATTTTGTGTTGTTAAATTAATTATATATATTAGATTCACATTACTTTGAAAATTATATTTAATTAAATAAAATATTAAATATATATATATATATATATATATATATATATATATATATATATATATATATATATATATATATATATATATATCTTTGTTTTAACCATAATTTGTATTATGAAATAATGTACTGTTAACTTAATCATATTAATTTTGTAAACATGGAAATGTACTTTTATTTTAACCATATTAATTTTGTAAATATGGAATAATATACTTTTATCTTAACCATATTTAATGTACTGTTAACTTAATCATATTAATTTTGTAAACATGGAAATGTACTTTTATTTTAAGCATATTAATTTTGTAAATATGGAATAATGTACTTTTATCTTAACCATATTTTGTTTTGAATGACAACACTTATGTATTCAATTTATTTATAAATCGATTTATTATTTAATAGTTAAATCTAAAATTAATAATTGGTATTTGAGAAAAAATGTTTGAATATATAAAAAATAGTTCTTATATTCAAAGTCAAATATTAAGCAATAACAATGTATGGTTTACCAAAAATATGAGAACGCCATTGGGAGAACGCACGTGTACAGTGCATAAAATTCATTCTTGCTGGGTGTTTCAAATTTGCAACGGGTTCTTTTTTGACATGCTATTTTAGTCTTTGTGTGAAAAAGAAGTTTCCATTTCTTTCTAATACAAATTAAACAAAATTCTCTATAAAAGAAGCTAGCAAATGCAGCAAACTGGATTACTGCAAAAGCTAGCAACTGCAGCACACTGGAATTCTTTATCGAACTTGCAGTGGACTAGGTATCTTCCGACGCAGGCAGGAAATTTAGCAACGTCTACAAAGCCAAAAGCGGCTATTTTCTAATTTTTAAAATCGCCTCTACGTAGTCTACCTGATGCACTCTGGCGTTTGCCCGTTTTGTATCCCAATTCTCCTTATAAACAGGGATTATATTCATATATAACCTTCCACACATCATCTCAAATTTCATTGTTTTCAATAGCTTCTGTCTAACTTCTCTTTTTCAATAAGAATGGCGTCCGTTAAGAGTTTATTTTCTGTTACAGCAATTTTATCAATCCTGTCCGGTATGATATATAAGTTGGGGTTTCTTTATGAACGTTGTGGTTGTTTGGATGATATTTAGGTTTASTCAAAATCTAATGAAGTTATACTGGCACAGGTTTCATACTRTTGACAACAATAGTTTCARTCTCTGTACAAGGAAAGGAGATGATGATAAATCGGCATGTCCAAAGTGAGATGAGCATTYTTCTCTTCATAAATGTGTTGMTTTAGTTTCGATTTCTTATTTTMTTAAAAGCATTTTGTTTTGGTGTTTTGCAGTATACTGTCCAGAGTTTTGCTATGACAATGTGGTATCCACCACCTGCACATCGATGGGAAACCAAGTACTAAAACCGTACTGCAATTGCTGTATTCTGATGCAACAGTTGCCAGGCGCTACAGGCTGCAGCTTGAATCTTGCCAACGGGTCTTCCCTCCACTGTTGCGGACAAGTTCAACCCTGTTGAAACAAACCATATGAGACGATATCATCTTCCTTGTCTATTATGCTATCATAATAATACTCGTTTTCAATCAGCTTTTGTCAATTGATGAAATAAAAAAGTATAAGAACGTTATTTAAAATGGGCACGATTTTGTCAGCATGAAAGATGGAAGATTTGCAATTTGTTAAAAATTAGTGTAGATAAATTTAATTTGGGATCTCTTAAGTATCTAGATGGTTCTAAAAATAATTATTAAGTATTTAGATGAATATAAAATAACTGGGATGCAATTTTTTTTTGTTGTTTAAAAGTTCTCTAAAGTGTTTATATGAGGTTGATAATGTGGATTGTAATAAAAAACAAATTTGTCCTAAATTGATGCACCAATAAGCCTCATTACAACAACAATATATTTACCTTCAATGACACTCTCATCTTTAATATATTTACCTTCAATGACACTCTCATTCTTTACTGTTTGTTGTTATCATAATATTAAGGGAGCTACATCCCCGCTTAACAATATATAAAAGCATTAACTCTTACTAACAAAAATCCCTCCACCCAACAATCCAAATCCCTCCACCCAACAATCCAAATTTTTAGTTACAATAATCATTCCAATTTTTTTATACTACAATAATCATGAGCTAACGTCTTTGTTCTTTGCAATAGTCTTTGTTTTCTTGTAAGGTTTTTTTTTTTTTTTCAATAAGATTTGGCCCAATCCACGAGAATAAAAAATCCACTAAAACCTATTGATAATTCTAATTTTAGTTATTGTAAAAGAATATTTTAATTCCATTCTTGAGGAAGATTAATTCTAATTTTAGTTATTGTAAAAGAATATTTTAAAGATGAAATTCCATTCTTGAGGAAGATTAATTCTAATTTTAGTTATTGTAAAAGAATATTTTAAAGATGAAATTCCATTCTTGAGGAAGATTGGACATGGAATAGGTTTTGTACCCATAGTTACAATACTAAATCATTCTAAACATATGATGAATCCATTGAGAGTTTAGAATTCAATGGATGGTGTATTTTTTGTAAAAAGGATAGATAAAAAATAATATGAGTATATGTTGTACATCCCAATTATAATGTTTTCATACACTATCTCTCTCTTGGAATACTAGTTTTATGATTTACTTAATTCATTATCACTTTGATACTTTATAAGCCTTGTCAAGGTGGTTATCTATAAAAAAATCTAAAAGTGTGGAGTACCCTAGTGCAAAAATGTGCCTTGGATGCCCCTTTTGAGTGGATCGCTCATTTACTTTATCTTTTTGATACAACCTTAATTTCCACCTTATAGGGCTAGAAGAGAATCTAACAGAAGATGAAATCCAAGAGACAATTCTAGCTTAGGATTTGGGTCATTTTTTAGGGTTGTTGCTTGTCATACAATGACATCAAGTGACAAGTCATTGGTCATCTATAGTTCAACCAATGATGACCTCTGCAATCTTCTAGATTCACGGAGTTTGAAAGAGGCAAGTGAGCAACAAGTTGGTTCTTCGTGGCATGAGAATTGGAACCCACATCATTTTGAGTATGCATTGGTCTCTGGAAGATCAAGAAGCTCTCTCAATCCTCTTCCAAGAACTTATATAAAGAAGGTAAATCTAGAGCATAGGGAGGAAGAATCATTTGCAAAGGTAAATCTCGAGCATAAGGAGGAACCATTTGGAGTTGCATCCATCTCTACATCTAATCTTCCATGTTTCTTAGATAAAGAAGGTAATTGGTGACAATATCCCAATTAAGATTGTTTTTCTTAGACAATATCCCAATTAAGATTGTAATGGGATCAATTGGCCACATGATGTAGTTATTTTACTTTCTTATGGATAATTCTATGGGTTCTAATTGATCTGTAGGATCTTTTAAATGACTATGGTTGAGTTTTAATTTTGCATGCGCTAATTAACCATTTGAGAAACTTAGTGAAAGAATGAGGAAAGAAGAGGAATTATAACAGCCATATACACATATGAAGATCTGAAATGAAAATATAGACAGCAAACCATAACACGCAGATTGATAACAGAGTTCGGCACAACTTTGCCTACGTCTCCGGGCCTTTGTCTTTGTGGGGGAGGCTTCTTTATTTATGCTCAAAAGCTCAAACGTACATCGCTGCAATGCCAAATGGCTACAAGACTGATCTGGTCATGTTATCCCGGATCTCAAGAACCTTGCAAAGAAAACGACACACAAAACGGACGTCCGGAGCTCCCAGAAATGGTTCGACAGCGTCTCCTCCTCAAAAGCTTCTTTGCATCAAAATGACTTTGGCTTGGCTTTTCTTCAGCATAAATCTGCTCTGACTGCTCTCTCATAGCTTCAAATAGGCTTGGTTTATATAGATTTGAAGTTGGTTGCTCATCTCCAACTTCCTCCAAGAATTTGGGCTCCAAAAATGCCCAATATCCCCCAAAAATGGAGAGAATCAACTAAAAATAGGCTATTAACAACTAAAAAACCCAAAACTATGGCATAAAACCCAAATTTGCCCAAAAATCGAGCGCATCCCCCTTTTGGTGTGCCCCCTGGTCATATAGACGACCATGTGGCTACGTGCCCATGCGTGGCCCCTCCTTTTCGCGCTCCAGCCCCTTGATTCTCGGTCGTATGAGGCTCCATGTGGCCACATCCCAACTGCGTGCTTTTGAAGGGATAAGCCCCCCATCATACGGACACATGGTGCATGGGAAAGAACCATGCCCTAAAAAAATGCGCCCAACAGGTAGTGGTGCCCGCGCCCTCTTGGTCGTTGATCACATGCAGGTGGATAGACCACGGGCTGGGGCTTAGCCCCCAACCCCCTCCTTTATGCGCACATACCATGCAATATATTTCATATTGTAGGTTTTATATCATAAGCAATAATTTGGTGTATTGGCAAAGGACCATTTATTAAGGTGTTGGGCTTGGTGGTGGTCATGGGTTCAAAACCCATGGACCCCAAAATTTTTTTTTTTGAAACATGCCACTTCAACTGATGACTGGGTGCCACATGGCTGCCCATGACTGGGCCACGTGGCATTTCCCCATTCGACGGATTAATGCCACTTGTCAACCATTGACTGGTCCAGTTGCCTGCCACATGTCTGTCCTGTCAGCGAACCTTCCCAATCACCATCAGCCAGAGAGTGCCACGTCATCTCCTGCACAGTCAGCATGCTGACATAAGCATTGACTTTTTGACCAGTGGACCTTTGACTTTTTACTTGTTTGGGCTTCCGATCAGAATGTGATAACTTTCGCATACGGAGCTCGTTTGACAAAGTAAATATACCGTCGGAATCAGGAAGACGAGACAGACACAATGGTGCTGGTTTCGTTGCATTTTGAGCACTTTCATTTTTGAGCATTTTTCAAGCCCTGTCAGGCTTCTGGATCTGATTTCGGATCACACCTCCCCGCAAAAAGACCTTTTGGTCCCCAAAAGGTTACTGAATAGTCAACAAGCTCGGGATAGGCCACCCGACTTTCTCTCTGTCTCTGAACTCTGTCCTGTGCACCTGTCTCATCAAGATCAACTGTAACACAATCATGACAACTGACAGTATATTGTTAGCCATTTGAACCCTGTTACATCTT
>ML790329.1:98920-117085 GCA_009831015.1 Picea engelmannii | reverse complement strand
TATTATAATTCAAATAATTTAATAAAAAAAAAAAATCTTATTGAAAAATTAGTGATTGAACATGTATAAAAAAATATTTAATTTATTTAATTAATGAATCAATATTAATCATATCTATAATAAGCACAATGAGTTACCCCTATTAATCATACCGATGTACCCCTACTTTAATGATATATGGGGAACCATTGCATCGTAAATAGTGGTGCAGCCCCAAAAACCCTCTACCTAAGGACCCAATTTTTTTGTTACAATAATCTTTTCCTAAAATATATATAATAAGATTTAAACTTTTGTAAAGATTTTTTTTTAATAATTATGTTTATTTTTTACAATAATCATTTACTAAACTCTATGCAATAACCTTTGTTATATTTGTAATTTTTTTTATGATTTCAACAAATTACATAAGACTGTAAATCTCCCATAAAATGACCAATGGAACACCCCTAGTTTTGAGATGAACTAATTCTTAAATTTATATTATTTGAAATGTTCAAAAAGCCCTACTTTTGAGATGAACGAATCCTTAAATTTATATTATTTGAAATGTCCAAAAAGCCCTACTTTTGAGATGAACGAATTCTTAAATTTATATTATTTGGAACGTTAAAAAATCATATACTTAAGAACGTGGGAACAAACTTAAGAAACTTTAAATTTGATGATATCATCTTCGATGTATGCTAAATATTTCAAAAACCTTTGTTATATTTGTAATTTTTTTTATGATTTCAACCAATTACATAAGACTGTAAATCTCCCATAAAATGACCAATGGAACACCCCTAGTTTTGAGATGAACTAATTCTTAAATTTATATTATTTGAAATGTTCAAAAAGCCCTACTTTTGAGATGAACGAATTCTTAAATTTATATTATTTGAGATGAACGAATTCTTAAATTTATATTATTTGAAATGTCCAAAAAGCCCTACTTTTGAGATGAACGAATTCTTAAATTTATATTATTTGGAACGTTAAAAAATCATATACTTAAGAACGTGGGAACAAACTTAAGAAACTTTAAATTTGATGATATCTTCGATGTATGTTAAATATTTCAAAATATTGGAAGGTTTCATATATGGAAGTTAACATTTTTTTTTACCATAATATTGAAATATTTTTTTTATTTTTTTTCAATAATATTGAAATATTTATTTTAGATATTTGTAAGTAAAATTTATTTTAATTTTTAATTTATTAAATTTTTCATTTTAATCTTTAATTTATTAAATTTTGTATAAATTAAATATGTTTTTTATAATTAAATTTTGGTATTTATTTTAATTTTTAATTTATTAAATTATGATATGGATTGAATAAAAGTAAAGTTTTTCTATGATATAAAAAATAATGAAAAAATTTAATTATATCTTATACTTTAAAATTTGCAAAATTTATGGAGAAGAATTGCATTTTGCTAAAACATAGAGTAGAGCTATTTAATTTGGGATCTATTATTAAGTATTTAGATGACTCAAAAAAAAATGGAGATGCAAATTTAATATCATATTTATCAAAGAGGAAATGAATAAGCTGATAGAGTTAGAGCATGAGTGTAACAAAAGATCCTTGAACCTCATAATTTTTAGTATAAAAAAATAAATATGAGGACACATTAGCAATAGTCAAGGAGGAATTAAAAAATAAATCACGAATTGAAACAATTGGCCTTATAGAAGAGAAAAGTTCGGGAAAAATAATTGAACATAAAGATAAGTTGATTCGGGTTATGGTAAGCTCTAATGTCCATAAATATGACATACTTAGTAAAAATTTAGCTTAAAAGGGTCTAAGATATTTATAAATGAAGACCTCATCCCATAAGATCAAGTTAAATTAAGGAACAAGGTTGAAAAGGTAAGAGAAGCCAGAAAGGAAGGAAAATGGGCAATAATTAGGAACTAAAAAGTTATTATTAGGGGTAGAGACTAAAAGGTTGACAATAAAAGTAAGGCCTGTCCATACAGAGCCTTACCAAACAAAATCTAGATATAGAAATGCTATCATAAATTCAATTTTGTTCTCTATTCAATTCTATTCTATATTCAACATAATAACAACTCATTGTTCAACATAAGATAAAAATGAGCAGCATAATAATGAATACATATTCAGCATAATAAAAATAAACAATATAAAAATAATGAACAACAATAATAATGATAATAAATACCTCAAGCTGATGTTATTCTCCAACTCTGCCCAAGCTGAAGCTCTGCCCAAAACTGACTAACCTCCCAGCCAGCTAGGAACAACCTATCTGGCTCCCTAGCTCCAGGATTCCTTATGGTTTCCTGGCCCCCGAGCCCAAGATTCCCAACAATAGGTGCCCCCTGTGAAATTCCTCAAGTCTGTAAGCATAAAAACAGATACACAGTCTCCACTCCTCCTCCTTTCTCCTTCCTCCAATGTGAAAAACATATTACCCCCAAACAAAAGAAGACCCTTATTCCCGAGTTTTCCCCCTTGCCTTATCCTCCTTTCCTCATTATTCACCGCTTTATCCCCCCATTAAGTCTCAACCACCTTATCCCCCATTAATTCTCAACCACCTTATCCCCCCTCCATAAATGGGTCCATCTACCAATACAATTGTATTATTAACTAAGTCTTCATAATAAAAATTAATAATTCATTAAACTAATATTAATTAAACAAATATTTAATCATGATAATTAATTAATTAATTAATTAAATTAATATTCATTAAATAAATATTTAATCATGATAATTAATTAATTAATTAGGGTTGTTACATACACCCACCCTTCAGGAAACTTCGTCCCGAAGTTAAAGTAATTTATGATACAAGGGAAATGACACATGGTTCACACATTCATATCCAATAAACAACATTATCAATAATTAAGCCAAGAAAATTCATACATAATAGTGTACATGTGAAAGAAATGCATGTACTAATAACAATAACTATCACCTCTATAGTAATTTTTGTATGCATCCAATCCGATCAACAAGACTATTCATTTTATAGAAGATAATAAACCAATCAAATGTTTGTGAAATCCCTTAATTACAATAATATAGCTCAACAATGTTTAATTAGACAATTGTAGTTTAGTTAAGTAATCATGAATATACATATATACACATTTTCTTTTCAAAAGGAAAAACAATAAATTCCACCATAAGGCAAATCTCCATACACTCTCAACTATTTCTATTCATCCTTCCTCCCTAAATTACTTCCATCTTCCATTCCTATCCTTCCTCTGTTGGACTATCTTGTGGCAAAAATTATATTGGCCTAACTCCAAATAGAACCTGTAAGCGAAAGTGTCACTATCTTGACCAAGCTTCCCCAGCAGGAAACTGGCAGTCATCATCACATGTCTAGGGGAGCGTGAGCTAACACCGTCCTCCCATGACTCTAGATTTCAGAGTCCTACATAGTGGGAAATGCCTCCACCCCTCTTAGTAGGACTAGGGTCCACACCCTACAGTGGAATATACAGAGGCACCATGTTGCTGAGAATTTTGTCAACGTTTATTCAGTTTTTGGGTAGTCTCACCACCTGAAAACCTGCACTAGTCCATATATCATAATAGTGCATTTGTACCAATATAATTTCACATACAAAGATTCATACCATATTGTTTCTTGGTTGGTGGTCATGACATCCACTTTTATTACCATTATCCCTTGGCTATTTCATAGCCCATTGACTTGCAAATTAGTCTATATCACAAACTCATACATATCTATGCATTATCACAATGTAAATGCATTTGACCATAATCTCAATTCGGTATCCACATACCAACAATTTTAATGTCAAAATTTACAAGTTAGAAATAGACCTCATAATATCCCCATAATTTAATTAACGTTACGTGTTCATATAATTTTCATTTACGTAATAGATTGCATCATATCCACCATCATTCACATAACGTTAAATATTCATAGATTTCACATTCAGATAATAGATCGCATCATATACATCATCATTCAAGTGACATTTAAACATTTATAGAACTTACATCCACATAGTAGATCACATCATATTCATCATCATTCAAATAACATTTAAACATTCATAAAGGTTCATACGTCTTAAAAGTTCAAGTGTATCATTAATAGTTTCACTGTGAATAAAAAATAAAGGTGATTAGGGCATAGGTAATCGTAGTTTTCTAATTCAAAAGGTGGTGTTACATACACCCAACCTTCGAGAAACATATTCTCGAGGTGGTCAAAAAAGTGAGGGATAATCTCATTGTAATGTCTCAGCATCCTCCCAAGTAGCAGATCCTGGACTATACTTGTCCCACTGGACCTTAACTTGGTCTACCAGACGGTTCCTGAGTTGTCGGACTCTATGGTCCAATATGTGTAACGGTTCTACTGTGAGGATTCCCATGTTCGATACCTACAATTCCTTCCAATTTAGTTTATGTGTTTCATCAACAACATAATGACGTAGAAAAAATACATGAAAAACATTATGAGTTTTATGGAAGTGGGGTGGCAGTACGAGACGATAGGCAACGGGTCCAATTTTCTCTTGGATTTTGAATGGTCCTATAAATAGAGGTGACAACTTTGTCCCCTTACTGAACCGAATGGTATTCTTATTGGGTCTGATACGAATGAAAACTTGATCTCCCACTTTATAACTTCGGTCAATCCTATGTGCACCAACATAACTTTTTGTCTATCATGCACTTCCTTTAGTCTCTGCCTAATTTGTATCACCTATTCCTCCATATTTTGAATCAATTCTGGCCCGACTGTTACTCGATCTTCTAATATTTCCCAACTCAACGGTGTTCTGCATGGCCTTCCATATAGAGCTTCATAGGGTGGCATTCCGATGGAGCTATGAAAACTGTTATTGTAGGTGAATTATACCAAAGGTAGGTACTTCTCCCAATGAGTTTGATTATATATGACATACATCCTAAGCATTTATTCCATTACTTGATTTACTCTCTGAGTTTTCCCATATGTTTTTGGATGATAAGTTGTGCTTAAGTTCAACTGCGTCCCCAACTCTGACTGCAAACTTGTCCAAAACCTAGAAGTGAATCTGGAGTCCCTATCTGAAATGATCTTCTTGGGTATCCCATGCAAACGGATGACCTCACTTACAAACACGCATGCCACATCAGTGACATCGTAAGTGTCTCTAACCAAAATAAAATGAGCACTCTTGGTTAACTTATCAACTATCACAAGAATGGCATTGTGTCTATGAGATGTGAGCGGAAACCCCACAACAAAATCCATGGAAATGACTTCCCACTTGGACATAGGAACATCATGTGGTTGTAGGAGACCTAACGAGTGATGGTGGTCAGCTTTCACTTGTTGACACTCTAGGCACTTGGTGACGAAATGAACTACATCACGCTTCATGCCTACCCAGAAGAAAAGATTCTTCATGTCTGCGTACATTTTCTTCACACCCAGATGTGCACAATAAATTTCTTTATGGGCTTCCTTTACTATGATGCTTCAAATATTCGCACCTTCGGGGATATACATCCTTCCTCGGTATCTTAATATCCCATCTATTTCCAAGCTATATCCTTCATACTTTGGATCTAATTGCCTCCCACTCTGGAGGTTTGAAATAGTAACCTTTAAATACCAACTATCTCCAAGGAGTTTCGTCAACACCCATTCCCTCATATTGACTTTTAATGGTACCAAGGAGAAGACATGTGGTCTCCTACTCAAGGCATCCGTGACCACATTTTATTTTTCGTTGACATATGAAATACCAAAATCGTACTCACTCATAAACGCACTCCATCGCCTTTGCCTGGCATTCAGATCCCTTTGAGTGAAGAGATGTTTTAAACTTTCATGGTTTGTTTTGAGTTCTAAGTTTCACCCCACTAGATAGTGCCTCCAAAGTCTCAGAGCTAGCATTACAGCTTCCAACTCTATATCATGAGTAGCGTAAAGCTCCTCGTGTTTCTTCAACTTCCTTGATGCATAAGCTATCACTCCTCCATCTTGCATTAGCACGGCCCCTAAGTGCAGACTGTGAAGTCCTTTTCCATATTCGACACTCGTAGAATTGGTGCACTAGTTAGTAACCTCTTAATCTCGATGAATGCACTATCACATTCTTCTGTCCATTCATACCTGACCCCCTTGCACTGCAAAGTGGTGATGGGTTTTGCTATTTTAGAGAACCCTTCCAAAAATCTCCAATAATAACCTACTAGCCCCATGAAGCTTCTTACCTCATGAGCATTTTTTGGCACTAGACATTCCATAATGTCCTTTACCTTTTCTGGGTCCACAGAGATTCCTTCACCGGAAATGATATGACCTAAATAGTGAATTTCTTTCTGGAAGAAGGAACACTTAGATAACTTCCCATACAATTTTTTCTCTCTAAGGTAGGATAACACCACTCGCAAGTGTTCCTCATGTTCACTTTCGTTCTTGGAATAGATGAGGATATCATCTAGAAAGACTTGTACAAAGCGGTCTAAGTACTTCCAGAATACACCATTCATGAGGATCATGAATACAGTTCGCGCATTGGTCAATCCGAAAGGTACTACAATGAACTTGTAATGCCCAAATCGAGTTCAAAAGGAAGTTTTAGGAATATCACCTTCCTTAATCCTTAATTGGTGATACCCTGATCACAAATAAATTTTTGAGAATACCGCTGCTCCTTTCATCTTATCGAAGAGATCATCTATTCTTGGCATAGGGGTACCTATTTTTCATTGTAGCACGGTTTAAGTCCCTGTAATCTATACATAGTTGTAAAGAACCATCCTTATTATTCACAAAAATTACTGGTGCACCCCAAGGTGAGACATTGGGCCTTATTATCCCTAAGTCGAGTAGCTCTTTCAACTGCATCTGCAACTCACAAAGTTCTGGCACTGTCATCCTATACGGAGTCTTGAAAATTGGTTATGCACCAGGTTTTATCTCAATAGTAAAATCAAGCTCCCTCCCAGGAGGTAAACTTGGAAAATCGTTCGAAAAAACATCCTTAAACTTTGACAATAGTGGGTGTTGATCCAAGGAGGGTCCTTTTCTTTCATTTACTCCTTCCACTACATATAGTTGACACCCTTGCCTCATGCACCAATTAACCTTCATAGTTGAGATAAAGCATAGAGACACCTTTCTCCATACACCGTGGATCTCTACTGGCCTTCCTTCATCATCAACACAAAGCACCCTTTTTGTGAAACAATCTACCATAGCTCGATGGGCTTCTAACCAATCCATTCCAATGATTAGGTCATACGTCCCGAGAGCAGTGACATATACCTTCAACCTAGTAGAACACACTCCTAGGTATACTAGACAATTATCAATGCTAGGTCCTACCGCTTGTTTTTCCCCTGAAGCCATCTCGACTTGCTTAAAGTCATCGTGCTCATAGGTTTCCAACCCACTCTTTTCTAATGCAGGAGGTGAAATGAAACTATCTATAGCACCAGAATCAAATAAAATTTTAACATTGATATGATTTAGTGTACCTGACGACTCCACCACCGTGGATTAATGTTCCGCCTGGCGATTATTAACTACTGCATAAATCTTGTGGTTGCCACTTTCTCTTCCCATCGGGGCCATTCCTTCTCTATGAACAAATCCTTCTTGCAACTCTGGACAATCACGCTAGTAATAGGGTCCTCCACATCCCCAACATGTAACACGAGATGGAACCTGTGCACTGCTTTGTGACTGTCTCTAAAATGATTTCCTTCCCTGGAACCCATGCCCCTACTAGCTGCTCCCTAAGAAGGTCATGAACCTACCTGCGTCTTTGGTGATGAACGGGATGTTGCACTCGCTGCCATCGAAATACCTGCGACAATTTTCCTTGGTGCGACTCTATTACCATAAGAAGGTGGCCTAGAGCTCCCTCCCCTGGAGAAGGTCCTAGGGGCCTTCCCCATGAATCCATAATGATGTGGAAAGGTCGATCTCATAGTTCCATTTAAGTTCATGTGTTCCTTAGCATAACGTGCATTTTCAACTACTTCCGCTACTAAAGACGGTTTCCACATCCATACCATGGCCCTTATCTTAGGGTTTAAACCATAGACAAATCATTCTACTTGTCGTTGATAATTATCCATGTATGATATATATTTTACCAATTCCATGAACCTGATCTCGTACTCTTCCACGATCATGTTTCCATGTACTAGAGCATGAAATGCTCCCACCTGTTGTTCCTCATAGTAGGCTGGTAGGTATTTCCTTTAGAACCTTTCCTCAAAAAGTTTCCATGAGACGGTGTTTGGGGTAAGGTGCAACTGCCTCTCCAAGTTTCTCCACCAGTTCAAGGCGTTGTCCCTCAACTAAAAGATTATTATTTTCTCCTTTGATGTGGAAGCATAGTCTATTAAGGTGAAACATCGTGTCATTCCTTCCAAGAATGCCTCTGCAAATTCACTAGCATGACCCCCGACAAACTATGGAAGTTCGATCTTCTGCAGTTCTCTAGTGATGTCCTCAGGTGGAGGCCCTCCTCCTGAATCTCTTGACGCTTCAGGGTTACCCCCTCTAGATTGTGGAGGCTCCACTTCAATCCCTGCTGGCTAACGTCCTGACGCAAACGCGCCACCCGGGGCATGTCCTCTCCCACCAGGACCTTCTCTTCCTTAGGCCCGAAGAGCTAGAATGCTCTTCAAAACTCCTTATCGGGAGTTTTCAACACCCACATAATGCTCTTTATGATCTCCCTATCAAAATCGGGAAATCAGACTTCGCGTAATCGCAAGCCTTGAACTCACAGGTTCGGGTCTCACAAATCCCCGAAACCCGATGAAAATTCACCCATGTGTTCCTTGCTTTTATCGGGAATTTTCCCAATCGGGAAATCGACACTTGTGAGGTCGTGGATCACTCCCCTCTTGGATCTCGGATTTCCGACGCCACCTGGAGTTGACTCACGGCAAGGCTCAACCTTCCGACACCTGTCCTCCACTATGGCGCTTTTAACCCTGTCGGGAAATCGCGTATCGGAATATCGCGATTCTCGTTGTCAATGCACACGGGAATTTCAATTCCCCGAACCCCGATATAAATTGCCACCTTTCCTCCACTGAAATGATTAGACTGTGGGACCGTCGTGTTTCAGGATTTCGCAACTTCTCCTGTCATGAGTTTCTCGTCACCGAGAATCCAGAAATGCCAAACACCGATGCACGTGCGAGTTCTCTCCTCCACGTCACCGCTTTCCTGTCGCTCCGTCGGGTATCGCGAAATCGCAATTTCTATTACAACGATTCCCTTGCATGCAAAAATCCTGAAATCCTGAACCCCGAACTCTTCAGGATCCTTGGACACGCGTCCTTCAGATTAATGACTCTGATCGCGTCGGGAAATCGCGGATCGCGATTCCTATATGCAAGAGTTTCTTGCCTTTGGAAAACCCGATGCTCCAAACGTCGACTCATCCAGATCTCCTGCCACGCGTCCTGCCAAGATCAACGGCTGAGATCCTTTCTCGGGATTTCGAGACTTATGAGGTCTCGATTCTCAACCTTATGAAAAACCCGATGACGCCAATATCACGATGTCTCCTCTGGGTTCTCCCTCTGCTCCTTCGGGCATAAACCCTGCACAACTTTCCCGAGATCTAATCGCTGATGGGATTTCACAGTTTCCTCAGCGAATCCTGACCATCAATTCCTCCTCCTTGAGAATTTCTTGAGAAGGCTAAATGTCCTTTCTCAGAACTTGCTCTCCAACGCCTGCGCTTGCAACCCCTACTCGAATCTTCTTTGACACAAACCTCATGTGCTCTCTTTCAACGATATCACGAGGGTGCTACACCTCCTGAGCTTTCCCACTCTGACTCTTTCAGAGGAACTTGCGTGCACTCCTTTCGCTCAACCCTGCAAACACTTTAAGTGTTCGAACTTCTTCGACTCTGCGCAACTCCTGCAGCAACAGTCTTTGATCTCCTTTGCTCAGATCTACAACTGAGACTTCTTCTTCAGCCTGCGCACTCCTTGCACGGCTCCAACAACTCAAAACCACTCCTGGGTGAATGAGAACAAGAGTTAGACTACTGAGCCTTCATCAACGCACTCCTTGCAGATGAATTCAACTGCACACTTTGCAGGAATCTCTTGGCTCAGATAGAGAAACAATTGAAACTCATTCCCTCTCCCTTTCAGACTTCAGTTTAAAACATGAAATCGCATGCACAACATATACGAAGCAAATGCATAACCAGAAAGCAAACATTCATGAGCATAGCATCAGCACACAGAGAAAACAACACAAACCATAAGTTTGAATCAAAGTTTCCTATTAATTCAAAGGCTTGTACATGGGTGTTTTTCATACAATATTCTCTACTTGCTATTCTCTTCTCATGAATGCTTGATAATGTTACAATGATACAATGAGGGTGTCTATATCCATTTTCCCTCTCAGACTCTAACTATCACATCTAGACTTAAAACATCCTATCTACCAGCATTAAATCTATTAAATGCCGACTATCTACCAAAGGATGAGAGTTTAAGGCTCAAGGTCCAATACAATATACAATGCGCCTTCATAAATGGCTTCATTTAAAGACTTGCGCTACAATCCCAAAGAACTTCAAAAATTTGGGTTTGCTTATCCAGCTGATCTCCGCTTGATGTGTTGGCTCGCTTGATGAGTTGGCGATGCTTCTGCATCATACTCCTCGGCTTGAAAACTTTCATGGGCTCCTTTCCATGAGCTCCTGCACGGTCTATCCATGCTTTTGTATCACTGCTTCAGTCTCCCAGCTGGCATCTTCCACTGGATGGTTCTTCCATTTGATCAGATACTCGAAGTATTGCTTCCGCCTGGTCTTTTTTCTCACCCTCTTGTCAAGTATACGCTCCATCTGTGGCTTTTCTGCAATCGGCATCTGCTTCTGCCACTAGATTTCTGGTTGTTCATCACTTCCATCTCCTGCTTCCTCAGCCTTATATGGGTATAAGTCTGAGACATTGAATATCGGAGATATTCCGATCTCATCCGGCAACTCAATCTCATAAGCGTTTTCTCCCAATTTCTTTAGGACTCTGCATGGCCCAATTTTCTTCATTTTTAGCTTGTTGTATGTTCCCCTTGGGAACCTTTCCTTCCTCAGATGTGCCAGAACTAGATCAAAAAATTCGAACTGAAGTTGTCTCCGATGCTGATCCGCTCTGCGCTTATATTCTTAATTTGATTCCAGCAATCGCTCCTTCACCCTGCTGTAAAGTTCTTTCACGGCCTCTGCGAATTCTTCAGCACTTGCGCTCCTAGTCATTATCTGCTCTGAGTCCCTCAGTTCAGATACTCCTCTTGGCTGCCTACCGTATACAATCTCAAATGGACTTTTGCTTGTGCTCCTGTTCACTGAGTCGTTGTATGCAAACTCTGATTGTGGCAACACATTGTCCCAACTGCTGTGGTGCTCTGTCACCAAGCTTCTTAATAAATATCCCAAACTTCTATTTACCACCTCTGTTTGCCCATCCATCTAAGGATGATAAGCATAAATAAACATCAAGTTAGTTCCCATCTTCTTCTAGAGTGTCCTCCAGAAATGCCCAATGAATTTCGTATCCCTGTCCGATACTATGCTTCTGGGTAAACCATGAAGTCTAACGACCTCCTTGAAGAACAAATTTGCGATGTGAGTTGCATCGCTGGTCTTTTGGCATGGGATAAAATGTGCCATTTTAGAAAACCTGTCAACCACCACAAATATCGAATCATGTCCTCTTTGCGTCCTAGGCAATCCCAATACAAAATCCATGCTAATTTCATCCCATGACCTCTCGGGTATGGGTAATGATTGATAGAATCCTGCATTCTGCTTCCTGCCCTTTGAATGCTGGCAAATTCTGCACCTGTCAACAAACTTCTTGACTTCCGACTGCATCCCTGTCCAAAAGTATGCTTCGCTCAGCTTTGCAAATGTCTTATCGTGGCCAAAATGCCCTGCTAATCCACCACTGTGCTTTTCTTTTAGCAGATTCTCCCTCATGGAGCAATTTGGAATGCATAGTTGATTGCCTCTGAACAACAATCCTTCCTGGATCATATAATCTATCCACGGGCTTCTGTCTTTGAGAACTGGATTCTCAGCTGCTTCATATGCCTCTACAAAATCTGCATCACCTGCATACATGTCCTTAAGATTTTCAAAACCCAATGTTTTGACTCGGAACTCCTGCAGCAACAAACACTTCCTGCTCAAAGCATTGGCCACTTTGTTAGCAGTACCTGAAATGTGTTTAATTAAAAATGTAAAATTCTGCATATACTCTACCCATTTAGCATGTTTATGATTCAACTTCTCTTGTTGAGTCACAAACTGTAATGCATGATTATCACTATACAAAACAAATTCTTTTGGGACCAAGTAATGCCTCCACTTCTTCAGCGCCTGTATGATAGCATAAAATTATTTGTCATACGTGGAGTATTTTACTTTGGCCTCATCCAATTTCTCACTGAAATATGCAATAGGTCTTTCCTCTTGGCTCAAGACCGCTCCTATGGCAAAGCCACTTGCATCACATTTCACCTGAAATGTCTTCTGGAAATCCGACAACGCCAAAACCGGTTGTTCCATGATATTTCGCTTCAACAGATTGAAGCTTTTCTCTGCCTCTTCAGTCCAATGAAAATATTTATGTCTTTTCTTGACAGTCTCCATCATTGTTGCACTAATTCCACTGAAATTCCTAATGAATTTTCGATAGAAACTAGCTAGTCCATGAAAACTTCTCACCTCGAAAATATTTCTCGGTGATGGCCAATTTTTAATTACCTCCACTTTACTTGTATCCATCTTTAATTCATTCGCCGATATGAAAAATCCCAAGTAAATGAGTTCTTTCTTCATAAATGAAGACTTCCTCATGTTGATCAACAACTTCTCCTACTGTAGCTTCTTCATTACTGCAGCTAAATGCTTTAGATGTTCTTCTTTCGTTTTGCTGAAAATCAATATGTCATCCAGATAAACAATGAAAAACTTACCAATGAATTCCTTCAGTACTTCATTCATCAACCTCATAAAGTTACTCGGTGCATTCGTCAAGCCAAACGGCATGACTAGCCATTCATACAACCCTTCGTTGGTTTTGAAGGTTGTCTTGCACTCATCGCCTTCCCTCATGCGAATCTGATTGTATCCGCTTTTCAAATCAACCTTTGAAAAAAATTTATCCCCACTTAAGCAGTCCATCAAGTCATCCATCTGTGGCAATGGAAACCTGTACCTGATGGTTATCTTGTTAATGGCTCTGGAATCAGTGCACATTCTCCAACCTCCATATTTCTTTGGACTCAGTACCATTGGAACGGCACGCGGACTTAAACTTTCCCTGATCAGTCCTTTATCCAATAGTTCCTGCACCTGCCTTTTAACTTCTTCATTTTCCTGCGGCGTCAACCTGTACGCAGCTTTGTTTGGAAAATTTGCTCCTGGTATGAGGTCTATATGGTGACTCACACTCCTCATTGGTGGAAATGAATGAGGTAATTCGTCTACCACAATGTCAGCGAACTCTTCCAGCAGTTTCTGAATTTCTTCTGGCAAGTCATCCACTCTTGTGCTGGTCAAAACAATTTTTGGTTTCCTGACCACAAATAATTGTGGATCTTCCTTCTTCTTTACTTCCACCATAAGTTCATTCCCACTCATGAGAAGTATAGTATTTCTCGGTTCTGGTTTTACTTTTTTATCTTTAATTGGAAGTAGCATATGTGTTCTTCCATTCTTCTCCAAAGTGTACGTATTCATCTTCCCATCATGAATTACGTTCCTGTCATATTTCCATGGTCTGCCTAGAAATAAATGACATACATCCATAGGAATAACATCACAGAGTACTTTATCATTATATCCTCCTATCTTGATGTCAACTAAACATTGTTTAGTGACACTTACCTGATGTCCCTTCTGTAGCCACGAAACTTTATATGGACTCGGGTGATCAGTTGTCTCCATCTCTAGTTTCTCCACCATCTCAGTTGAAACGAGATTGTCTGTGCTTCCGCTATCCACGATAACCTTGCACTTCCTGTCTTTGGTCTTGCATGTGGTTCTGAAAAGTCTGTTTCTTTGAGTCATGTCCTCCACCTCCTTCTCGGGTGTTAAGAGAACCTTACGCATCATCAGCGACCTTCCGTCTTCTGCGTCTTTTGCTTCAGTATTTCGCCTCTGTGCCTCGGTGATGTGAGCTTCTCCTCCATCCTTCTTCCTATCTGGACAATCAACTGCCTTGTGTCCATTCTTCCCACATGTGAAGCATGTGATGACTCCACCTCTACCTCTTCCTCTACCTCAGGTACGAGGAAATGTGTTAATATAAGCGTATCCTCCGCCCTGTTCTGTCTGCTGCCTTCGATGTTCAGTGTGTTGGCCTCGCTGTGAACTTCCACCTCTTTCCGTTCTAGTCTGAGGCTTTTTCCAGCCGTCCTTAGATTTATGGAACCTATCTTGAGCAACTGAATTACCCTTTGGTTGGCTCCTACCTCGGCCTCGCTGTCCGGGCTTACGGCTTAGATTTTCCTCAGCTTTCAACGCCATCTAATATGCATCCTCCACCGTTCTGATAGTTGTCATACTCATCTCATCCTAGATGTCATATCTCAAGCCATTCATATACCTGGCAACTTTTTCATCATCACTCTCCCGATGACCTACTCTGATATTGAGCTTGTAAAATTCCTCAGTATACTCCTTTACTGTCATCAACTTCTGTCTCAGGTTCTGCATTCTCCTGAACAATGTGATTTGATAATCCCTTGGGATGAATTTTGCCTTCATCTTCACAATCATTCGATCCCAACTCTTTGTCTTCTTCTTGCCTTTGGAACGTCTATCTGCTTGAATCTCGTCCCACCATAATGCTGCGTGTCCCTTCAATTTTGTGACAACATGCCTAACCTTCTTATCTTCTTCAATATCCTCATAATCTAAGTAAGTGTCAAGAGATCTAATCCAGTCTAGAAGCTCTTCTGCATCCAGATTCCCTTCATAAGTTGGAATGTCCATCTTTGTTTTTGAACTCATCCGGGCGATAGCTTTAATTAATCGCTCATTGGCTGCATCTTCGGCTGCAACTTCTCCTTGTTGTTCAGCTTCAACTTCGCCTTCGGAGTCACTCAGATCTCCAGCACTGGTTGTGCATCTCTGCGTTGTTTCCATGTTTTCCACTTTGGCACGAAGATTTCGTATTTCTCTCTCCATGTCTAGATTTTGTCCTTGCCTTCCTCTTTCTCTGGACATTTCTCTTTCCCTGGACAATTCCCTTTCCCCCTATGGATCGGGTGATTGTCTACCTCTTCTCGGCGACATGGCGAAATTTTCCTTTTTTCTCTGCTACAGAAAGTAAAGAGATTTTCCTGCTCTGATACCACTTGACGTGTATCAGAGTGTTTCTTCTCTTCTTCGCTCCTCTTACCTGAAATATACAGACAAGAAATCAGCTCTGATACCACTTGACGCAAACGCGCCACTCGGGGCACGTCCACTCCCACCAGGACCTTCTCTTCCTTAGGCCCGAAGAGCTAGAATTCTCTTCAAAACTCCTTATCGGGAGTTTTCAACACCCACAGAATGCTCTTTATGATCTCCCTATCAAAATCGGGAAATCGGACTTCGCGTAATCGTGAGCCTTGAACTCACAGGTTCGGGTCTCACAAATCCCTGAAACCCGATGAAAATTCACCCACGTGTTCCTTGCTTTTATCGGGAATTTTCTCGATCGGGAAATCGGCACTTGTGAGGTCGTGGATCACTCCCCTCTCGGATCCCCAATTTTCGATGCCACCTGGCATTGACTCACGGCAAGGCTCAACCTTCTGACACCTGTCCTCCACTATGGCACTTTTAACCCTGTCGGGAAATCGCGTATCGGAATATCGCGATTCTCGTTGTCAATGTACACGGGACTTTCAATTCCCCGAACCCCGATATAAATTGCCACCTGACCTCCACTGAAATGATCAGACTGTGGGACCGTCGTGTTTCGGGATTTCTTGACTTCTCCTGTTGTGAGTTTCTCGTCACCGAGAATCCTGAAATGTCGAATCCCGATGCACGTACGATTTCTCTCCTCCACGTCACCGCTTTCCTGTCGCTCCGTCGGGTATCGCGAAATCACAATTTCTATTGCAACGATTCTCTTGCATGCGGAAATCCCGAAATGCTGAACCCCGAACTCTTCAGGATCCTTGGACACGCGTCCTTCAGATTAACGACTCTGATCGCGTCGGGAAATCGCGGATCGCGATTCCTATATGCAAGAGTTTCTTGCCTTTGGAAAACCCGATGATCCAAACGCCGACTCGTCCAGATCTCCTGCCACGCGTCCTGCCAAGATCAACGACTGAGATCCTTTCTCGGGATTTCGGGACTTATGAGGTCTCGATTCTCAACCTTATGAAAAACCCAATGACGCCAATATCCCGATGTCTCCTCCGGGTTCTCCCTTTGCTCCTTCGGGCTTAAACCCTGCGCAACTTTCCCAAGATCTAACGGCTGATGGGATTTCGCAGTTTCCTCAGCGAATCCTGACCATCAATTCCTCCTCCTTGAGGATTTCTTGAGAAGGCTAAATGTCCTTTCTCAGAACTTCCTCTCCAATGCCTACGCTTGTAACCCCTGCTCAAATCTTCTTCGACACAAACCTCCTGTGCTCTCTTTCAACGATATCACGAGGGTGCTACACATCCTGAGCTTTCCCACTCTGACTCTTTCAGAGGAACTTGCACGCACTCCTTGCGCTCAACCCTGCAAACACTTTAAGTGTTCGAACTTCTTTGACTCTACGCAACTCCTTCAGCAGCAGTATTTGATCTCCTTTGCTTAGATCTACAACTGAGACTTCTTCTTCAGCCTGCGCACTCCTTGCACAGCTCCAACAACTCAAAACCACTCCTGGGTGAATGAGAACAAGAGTTAGACTACTGAGCCTTCATCAACGCACTCCTTGCGGATGAATTCAACTGCACACTTTGCAGGAATCTCCTGGCTCAGATAGAGAAACAATTGAAACTCATTCCCTCTCCCTTTCAGACTTCAGTTTAAAACATGAAATCACATGCACAACATATACGAAGCAAATGCATAACCAGAAAGAAAACATTCATGAGCATAGCATCAACACACAAAGAAAACAACACAAACCATAAGTTTGAATCAAATCTTCCTTCTATTAATTCAAAGGCCTGTACATGGGTGTTATTCATACAATATTCTCTGCTTGCTATTCTCTTCTCTTGAATGCTTGATAATGTTACAATGATACAATGAGGGTGTCTATATCCGTTTTCCCTCTCAGACTCTAACTATCACATCTAGACTTAAAACATCCTATCTACCGGCATTAAATCTATTAAATGTCGACTATCTACCAAAGGACGAGAGTTAAAGGCTCAAGGTCCAATACAATATACAATGTGCCTTCATAAATGGCTTCATTTAAAGACTTGCGCTATAATCCCAAAGCACTTCAAAAATTTGGGTTTGCTTATCCAGCTGATCTCCGCTTGATGTGTTGGCTCGCTTGATGAGTTGGCGATGCTCCTGCATCACACCCCTTTAAAGTCTCATTTATAGCTTCCAAAGAGCGCAAAATGAGAGCTAACTCAGGCGATGGTGGTGGTGGCATTGGTAGTCCTTGCGACGATTCCCAGGGAAGAGTCTAAGGCAATTCTCATTTGCACAACTTATACTTGAAAACATAGGGTTAGGCATAAGTTTTTTCATACCTGTCTATAAAAAAATGTTACTCTCTTTAGGGTAAGTGGCTAGGTCAGGGTTGAAAGCCTCTAAGCTCAATAACTTCATCCATGAATCCTAACAACTCTCTCACCTTGCTAGTGCTACACTGTAACCTTCAATTACTCTAACTTATTTGTATAATCAAGCATCAACCCGACCCTTGTAACAATATGCACTACTCATATTAATTTCCCTTATTTATTATAATACCCTTAATCTCATCATTCATCAAGTTATTTAATCCCTAAAATTAATTTACATAGTTTAATTCTCCTTAATCAAATAATCAACATTAATTAATTAATTAATTAATCCTCCATTAACTATAATTATGACTCTTATAAGTTCAATCTTTTATCAATCCTCCATTATTAATCATCAATAATTATTAATCCTCCATTAACTATAA
>ML790329.1:31537-88127 GCA_009831015.1 Picea engelmannii | reverse complement strand
AAGTTTTGTTTTTACTGTAAAGTGAAATTCTAAATAAAAAAAATACTTTTATATGTCAGAAGTTGAATAACTTGTGAAAATACAGTTTTTTTTGTCATAAAACAAGCAAAAGTGTAACCCACCTTCATGATTTCACCCCTAACTCTAAATGAGGTTTGAGGAATTAAAATCCCTAACCCTAACCCTAGATGACTATCAAGTTATGTTAAATATCAGGCTGCTAAAAATGAAAGGGGTTTCGTTCTTTTGGTATTATTATTATTCCATAGTTGAGAAGTGCATATAGGAGTGGGATATTAAAGCATAACATAGGAGGAAGAATATTTTGCAGTACCCATTCAGGCCATTGTGTCCATGAAAACTCCATAGCGAGTTTCCATTTATTTGTACTTGCATTTCATAATTGAGAAAAAGAGAGAAGAGCATAGGCCTCACATTATATCTAGGTTTTCTCTTATATTGGGTTTCCTAGGTCACATATTGTGTTCATTTATGTGGATGGTATTTTTGTTTGCTCGTCCTTTCATTTCAGTGGCATATGTTTCCATGATTTTGAGCAATATTCTAGCAATAATAAATATGATATCTAATGTGATAAAGTGCATAATAAAATATTTTAGAATATTGTAAATTGTTCTAATGGAATATCTACAACAATTTATAGATTATCAATGATGTTTATTCTTAGGTAAGTATGCCAAGGGATCCATTTTTAATTAATTTATTTTAACTTTGAAATTTCTATGCTAGGACAGAGTGTTTGTACTATTTTACCTTAAGAAACAAAATTCATTTATAATTAATCAATATCAAAACTTGAAAGAAAAGATTTCAATGTTTTAGACAACTTTATATTTTGATAATTTAAAGTAAAGATTTAAGGAATATAAACTAAAAGTTTAACAATGTATTCAATCCGAATAAATATTATTTAATTTTCAATTGAGGAAAATATGAACATATGCGTTGGTTTAGAATAATATTAAATGAACAATAATGAAAATTTCATCAATATTCATAAGGCATAAAAGTAGAACACACATGTATGACTTATACTTATAGTACAATTGTAAAAATTGTGTATTTTATAATTCCTTGGAAGTTGTAATAGTGGTTGTCATACCAAATTGTTACATTTGAAATATCAGATACATATTGAATATTTTTTTTTATGAAACACTAAAGACACATAAAAACATAGGAAACATGAACCAAAACATTGAAAACTAGATTCACTCAAGTTTTTATAAAAAGTGGAATTTTTAGAAATCTTGGTCTTTCTCACGCAAGAGCCAACCCGTTTTACATTGAAAATCCCTCCCTTTATAAAATAATTATTATAACCACATATGGTTATCAAGAGCTATTAATTAACCTCTAAAATAAAAACATGCTATCTTATTTTTACAAAGGCAATAATAAATACATTCAAACTTGATATTTTGAACCAGGGATGATTTTAGGGGTTAAATTTCGTTCATGGGCTAATTTTCCATGGTTTTTACCAAAAAAATATTCGCTATTCTAAAAATGATTCGCCCAAATTTTATAGGATAAAATTATTTTAACTTGAAAATCACCAATTTTTTATACAAACTATATAAAATCCTTAGAAATTTGAACATTTTTACAAAAATGTCGTCAAACATTTATAGTTGGCATATGAAGTATTAGTAATATTCGCCAAGGTTTCTACATTTTAAAATAAATTTTCATCCTTAAAATCATCACCTAGAATATATCCTGATTTTTTGTTAGTAGGAGCTAACGCCTTTATATTTTGCTAAGCACGGATGTAGTATATCTCCTTGTTCCCTTAATATTATGATAACAACAAATAGTAAAGATGAGAGTGCCATTGAAGGTAAATATATTGTGTAACATCCTGCTCTTGCACGCACATGATTTGACTTATTCTTTGAGGACACTTGCGTGCAAATGATTTGGTTTAGTATATGGTTGTTTGTTTTGAATATGGATTCTGATGATGATGTTGTTGGATTATGATGTTATGTTATTTAATATCTATGTATAGAAATGTACTATTGATGGGTTTCTCCTAAGTGTGCATGACACTTGACATATCAAAGATGTCGATGGCATCAATGGACCTCCTTAGACTCTGAATTGAGTCAGAGAATGGAATATATATGGTTTGGGTATTTCTATTTATGCATGTGTGACATATGATCGGGTATATTATGATGTTTTTATGGATCATTGACAATGGTTCATTGATGGATACAGGATGCCAACTGCTTACTAATCAGACTCACATAAGGAGTAAAAGGGCCATTTACAACAACCAAATATTGAGGGAGAGGTGAGGCAACAGACTGGCCACAACTTACTAGCACTCCCATCGTGGCTCGAATTGTAGGTTAATGATTACCTAGTCCAAGAGATCCACGATTTTGTGAGGGCGGACTGAGACAGTCTCTCATGAATATTCTAAGGGGCATGCAATAAGGCATGGTCCTTATTCCTTAGAGTCCCTTAGTCTCTCACAAGGTCACCTTCTGGAGTATTGACTCCAAGGGATGGAAAACTACCAAAATAAATCAAATTCGAGTGGCACCCTTGGAGCACATAGTGTGTCTTGAAAGGCACGTCACATAATTAAAACTTGAATAAAGGTGAGCGGCACCCTTGGAGCACTGAGTGTGTCTTGAAGGGCACACTACAATATTTAATAAAGGCGAGTCAATGAACCTAGGTGCCTAGAAAACAATATTTGTTTTGACATGGTCGGACTTAAAATAATTATTAAATTGGTAAATTTTATTAATTATAAGATCTCCTTAAATATTCTAAGCCTAGTTTAAAAAATTTAACCTAAGTCTAAAGTGGGTAAGAAGAGAAAAATTTAAACTATAAATTTAATAAATGATGGGGGATGAAGAAAAATCAAGTTAGGAATTGAAAGAGTAAAAATTTATATCTAAATATTTAATTATATAAATGTGTGCAAAAGAATACCAAATTGGAAGTAAGATAAGAAATGAATTAAATATAAAAAGGAATGTGGAAGCATAGAAATGAATCTAGTAGATTTTAACTAAAGAACTTTCCTAAATTAAACACAACTAAGTTTTAGAAGGGCGTCAGTCATTAAAATGGAAATAGATGGAATAAAGGGACAGTTAGGAGTGATTTTAGGAGCGCTTTTAGGATGGGTGAGGGAAATTGACATTTAATTAAATTAAATATTGAATTTTTGGTGCAACTTAGGGATCAAGTGACAAGTGTACGTGGGACAATAATTCCTAATTAATTAAAAAAATGAATTTAATGTGCAATTGGCAAGTGGACACTAAGAAATTTTTTATAAAAGAAAATGGCTATGAGGAGGAATGGATCATGACTGGTATGCATAAATTTATGTTTCCAAAATTTCTTTGATTGGTTTTTCTTGTGAGATATGGGATACCCAGCTTGAAAAAGAGAAAGTGTTAGCTTGACCTTGTGATACGAACTAAGAGATAGAGTTTTTTGGTTGTGTTTGTACGTGGCCCCTTTGTGTCTCGGGCGGGCAAGGAGGAAGAAGAGTACCCCTAGCATTGGCTGGGAGGTACTGGTGAGGTATTCACGATTAGCAAACGATGAGTGGGATGGAGCGCAAGCACGGGATATCATCATCGACTTATCGCCTTTGGTTACAGTATTTTTATTTAAATTTGTAATTACATTGGATTAATTTGTATAATCTAGTTTTTGTTTTTACCTCACGTAACTGTGTGAGATCTTAAGATCAAGAGATAAGCTCCTAGATACTTTTTATGAATGCTAGAGGCAGATTCCTAATAATTTCACCACCATTTTTAATCTAAATCTGAGTTTGAATGTATACATATATAAATGTTTGACCACCACCATTGTTAATTTCAAATCTGAGCTTGAATGTCTACATACAAAATGTTTGATCGCTTCCCTTTAATTTGAACCTGAGTTTGTACTATCTGATACATAACACATTTTTTCCAAATCGAAATTTTTCTCTAATGAGGTTGCTGCCAGCCAAAATTGATCTGGAATTGATAAACAATTATTTTGATCCTTACCCACGTTTTCTCTTATTCTCCAGTGAAGTTTTACTCTGCCAATGCACACTCCACCTCTACGTTTTTACTGAAGGACGCCCAATAAATTTACCCACGTCTTTTATCACTCTCTAGTGAAGTTTTACTCTGTCAATGCACATTCCACCCCTGTGGTTTTTTTGAAGGATGCCCAAGAAATTTACCCTCCTTACCTCTGCGTTTTTGGTGTAAAAATGTGCTCAAACTGTGGGGGAAAATAGCAAGAGTTTTTACTCTCCTTACCTCTACATTTTTGGTGTAAAAACGTCCTCATACTATGAGGGAAACTATGAAAAAATTTTACCCTCCTTGCCTCTGCGTTTTTGGTGTAAAAACATGCTCAAACTATGGGGGAAACTAGCAAGAGTTTTTACCCTCCTTACCTCTCTATTTTTGGTGTAAAAATGTACTCAGACTGTGGGGAAAACTAGCATGAGTTTTTACCCTCCTTACCTCTATGTTTTTGGTGTAAAAACATGCTCATATTGTGGGGAAAGATACCAAGAGTGTTTACCCTCCTTACCTCAACGTTTTTGGTGTAAAAACATGCTCATATTGTGGGGGAAACTAGAAAGAGTTTTTACCCTCTTTACCTCTATGTTTTTATTTAAAAGCGTGCTCATAATGTGGAGGAAACTAACAAGATTTTTTACCATCCTTACCTCTCTTTTTTTGGTGTAAAAACATGCTCAAACTATGGGGTAAACAACAAGATTTTTTACTGTCCTTATCTTTGTGTTTTTGGTGTAAAGAATTCTCATCCTGTGGGGGAAACTAGCAAGTGTTTTAACCTTGTTTATCTCTGCATTTTTATTTGTAAAACATTCTAGCTTGTGGGGGAAACCAGCATGCACTTTTACCATCTTCATCTCTACATTTTTTTGTGTAAAACGTGTTATCTTGTGGGGGAACCAAGATGAGTTTTTACCTTCTTTATCTCTGCATGTTGCTCACTATTTTTTCCCAAAACTTTCTTCATTATCTCTACATTGTTGGGGAATTTACCAACTCTGTGTTTTCCTTCATTTCTTTGAGTTATTAATTCCCCTCCTTTTTCTTATTCCTACACCTTTTTTTTGGCATTAGAAGATGCTCTGCACATTGGATTGTCCTTTAGTTTCATTTGATTTTAGTTAGTAATATTCAAAGGAAAATATCTTCTTTCAATGCGATCGCATAGTTTTATATGTATAATTTTCCTAATGATGTAGATAAGTATTCAAGTTTAATATTTGTTGTTAAGTGTCATTTTATATCTCAATGTTAATTTTAATGAGTACTTTAGATATCTATGACCTGCCAATAAAAGGCTCTATTGAATGCTTGATTTATTTTGGGGTCAGTCTATAAATGAATGAAATAATTCTATCTGTGCATGCATTATAGGTGATGTATCGAATTTACTTGAGTATGAATTAAATTGTTGAAGGAATATTGTAGATTAATAACACATAATTTGGGGACTTTACAATGTAAATTGTAAGCCTCATTAAAAAATACAATTACTTTAAATTTTAACATTTTTTTCTCGCTATGATGCTCTGATGCTTCACGGCCACTCCTACGGCTAGGTTAAACCCCAACCGTCTTTCTCTCTGTAGATCGGCCTCTTTGTCATAGTTTTTCTCTCTCCCATGGCAGCGTTGGCCTCCACTCGCAACAAATCTAACCACAATCCTTGCAGTGGTTCTGCTCAATCCGACTCTGTTGTTCAACCATGTGTATCTCCTCCTTTCAATCCTTTGGGTAGCACCTTAGTTTCTTTTAGTGAGGCTGTTAAATATCAAATTTCAGCTCGTTCTCCCCCCTTTACCCTGTGCTCAGTTCAAGAAGCCCCAACGATTTCTCTTCTCATGGGTTAGGAAGTTGAAGATGAGGAAGTTTATTTTTGGCAAAACGCTTTAATGTGTTAGTTCAATGGGATTCAACCGTGGCTCGTGGATCTCAGTGGTTGGATCTCATCCCATTGGAAGCCTCTCATTAAGAAATATTTGTTCATTGACCCCTGCTCAAAAGGTTTCTTCATTGTTGACTTTAATCTTGCAGCAGACCGAGATCTGATCCTTGATTCTTGCCCTTGGTTTTGGGGAAAGTTAGGTGTGTGCATGATGGCCTGGACTCCTTGCTTCAATCCTATGATTGTTGTTCTTTATTCTACTCCATTTTGGGTCAGACTTCTAAATCTTCCCTTGCATTTTTGGGGTGAAACTTCTCTTAGAGATATTGGATCAACATTAGGAAAGTTTCATTTTGCAAGTAAATAAACTAGAATCCATAGCATCACCTCATACACCAGAATTTGTGTGGAAATGGATTTTAGCAAAGGGTTTCCAACATAAATTATTTTGGGCTGCAAAAATTACTCCTGGACCCAAAATCTAGACTATGAAAGAATCTCTCTACGATGTCGGGCTTGTTTTGAAACATGACACATAGCATCTCATTGCACTAAAGGAAATACGAAGGTGGGGAAGCAACAACGTAAATCAACTTGTTGGGAAGGCTCCAATGAATATCATCAACTAATTATTAACAACCGAAAAATACTCTCCAGACCTAGATTCTTTGGGCCATGATTCCAAAGGCATGTCTACTCAAGAGACACCTCCAAATATTTCAAATATTGTCCCTCAATCGAAGAGTAAAGCTTCAACTTCTCTTGATCTGGGAATAGAAATTTTTAAGGCTTCATATACTCTTGATATGAGAATAGAAAGAAATGTTCTCCTTAGCTCCCCACCTCCTTCAAGCTGGGTATATGAGGTCGATAAATATGAAGAAGCATTGACAATTCCAAAGAAATCAATTCCCCTAGATCAGGAAAATATGGGGACAATTGAATCAACAACAGTATCACTACCTGACAAACAAAGTTGGACAATAGTTGGGAAGAATAAAAAGCCATCACCAGAAATACAACCAATGATGACCAGAAGTCAAACCCGAAATAAAAAATAATCATGTGTTGCCTTTGTCAATTATTAGGCCATCAATTTGTCCAAATTTATTCATGTAAGGATTTATGGAATGTAGTATTTTTGGATAACTTGAAACATAGGAAAGTTAATTTGGAATCTGGTAATATAAATCGAGAAATTAGACTTAGGATCTTTTTTCTATGTACTTCTTTCTGGCGAGGCCGTTGATCTTTTATAAATACAATTCTACCATTTTTGTTAATATATATATATATATAATCAATTTGTGCATGGATTTGGAATTGATACTTATTTTATGCCATGTATTAAAAGAGATGTATTGAATGTTTGGATATGATTTGATTACATGAGTGCCTTGATTAATATTGACGTGTGATCAATTTAACAATTAAATTGTTTGTGCACCATGAATAATGTAGATGGGTGATTACTTAAGTAAATAAATCATTTTCGTGCCACAATATAAGTGTTAATGAATTTTGCATTATGAACAACGTTGATGTATAATGATATGTGTATAATTTAAAATTGCTTCCCTTAAATTGATGTAGGATTGGTTGAGTATATAGTTTGTTTTGTGCCATGAGATAAATCGATAGTTTGCTTTGGTGAAATGAATAATTAATAATTGATGAATGATTGAGTTATAAAATTACTTTGCACCATGGATTATGTTGTGATTAAATTATTGGATTGCTTGTGCATTGGATTAACAATGGATGTAAAATGATTTATCTTGATTACCCACGCGCCTTGCAATAATGGTTATCCATGATTATTTTAGTAACAAAATGTACTTGCACACCTTAATTTAAGTGGGCGTGTGATTGCTTTGTCATTATTATTTTGCACATTGAATTTAAATTTTAACTAATCTGGTGTCATGAATTTATTAGATATATGATTGATTTAATGACTAGCTTTCTCTTGCGCCTTACTTAAGTCGACATGTGATTGTTCTAGAATTGTTTACTTTCATGCAATTTTTGATGTATGATCTATAACGATATTGATTACCCTTGCTCCATGATTAATTGATGAATAGTATTGATGGATGGATCTAGCTCATGATTGGACTTGTTTGTTAGTGGGATGTAGACACCTCCTTGTTCCTCATAATAGTCGCCAGCCCTGAGACCTTAAATGGTTAAAATCAATTGGAACTTGGGTTTGAGCATTGCTTATGTGTCCTGGAGGTCCTAACCTTTCAGGATAGGTCGAGCGGATAGTCATTTTATATCCATTATCTGATTGTATATGTTGTAAATCATTTTAAGATGATTATGATGTGTTGATATGGTACACTACTTATGTTTATGTGTCACTATCCTTCGTTGATTCATTGAATGCGTCGTTAGTGATTTCCATGATGAGTAGCTGGTACTACTTTTACTTATGATGTTGTTGATTAGGCGTTGATGTGATCATGTGTTGATGTTAATTTCTAAATGCAAAAAAAAAAAAAATTACCTTTTGTGCTTCACTTTTTCTTAGGCGTAACAAAGGGTCATTACATATTGTTGTTGTAATGAGGTTTGTTGGTGTAATAAGGTGTATTAGTGTGCTTACTCTATGTATGAGCAATGGTTCTTCATTGATTAAAGATGCCTTCATACATGTTACATGGATACTTGTATTGCACCAATTCTTTCAACCACTGAGCTCCAAACAAGAATTTTTTCTTTTAAAAATTAATTGGAAGGAAAAAAAATTAAGGATATTTTTTTTACCATTATTGTTCATTAGTTGTTTTTTGACAATCCATATTATCAACCTCATTTATGAAAAAAAAAAAAATCATTATAGAGAACTTTTAAGCAATGAGAAATTTGCATCCCAATTGTTTTTTAATCCATCTAGATACTTAATGATTTGACTGGTAAAGTCTACAGAGGTATACATACCCTACCCCCCTGGATTTAAACTTGTGATCTCTTAAGAGGAAACACATGTTCTTAACCATTAGCCCACTGCTATCTACACTATTTTTGTTAGTGTAACAAATTACAGACAAAATCGTGCCCATTTGAATTAACGTTCTTATACTTTTTTATTTCACCAATTGACCAAAGCTGATTGAAAACGATTATTGCTATGATAGCATAATAAACAAAATGATATCGTAGCATATGGTTTGTTTCCACAAGGATGAACTTGTCCGCAATAGTGGAGGGAAGACCCGTTGGCAAGATTCAAGCTGCAACATGTAGCACTAAGCAATTGTTGCATCAAAATACAACAATTGAGGTACCGTTTTAGTACTTGGTTTCCCATCGATGTGCATGTGGTGGAGACGACATCGTCATAGCAAACCTCTGGAGAGTATATTTCAAAACAACAAAACAAAATGTTTTTAATAAAATAATAAATTGAAACTAAAGCAAGACATTTAGGAAGAGAAAAATGTCGATGTCACTTTGGACATGTCTATTTATCATCATCTCCTTTCCTTGTACAACGACTGAAATTATTGTTGTCAACAGTATGAAACCTGTGACAGTATAACTTCATTAGATTTTTACTAAATCTAAATATCATCCAAACAACCACAACGTTACCAGAAAAACATAAAGAAACCCCAACTTATATATCATACCGGACATGATTGATAAAATTGTTGTAGAGAGAATAAATTCTTAACATACGCCATTCTTCTCGAAAAGAGAAGTTAGACATAAGCGATTGAAAACAATGAAATTTGAGATGATGTGTGGAAGGTTAAATCTGAATATAATCCATGTTTATAAGGAGAATTGGAATACAAAACAGGAAAATGCCAGAGTCCATGAGGTAGAGTACGCAGAGGGGACTTTAAAAATTAGAAAATAACCTCTTTTGGCTTTGTAGACGTTGCTAAATTAGAAAATAACCGGCCTTTTCATTAAATTTCCTTTCTATGCCTGCCTGCCTTGGGAGCTATTGGCCTTTTTCAATATGAAAATTCAAACAATTGTCTATAACTACTTTAAGTATTCCAGTGTGCTGCAGTTGCTAGCTTTGGTAGAATTTTTTTTTAATTTGTATATGTATTTTTATTTATTTCTTGTGTTAGAATGAAATAGAAACTCCTTTTTCACACACTGACTAAACCAGAAATGTTCTCCCAAGATTTTTTGCAGTAATCCAGTTTGCTGCAGTTGCTAGCTTTTGTAGAGAATTTTGTTTAACCAGATTTTTCATTAAATTTCCTTTCTATGCCAGCTTGGGGAGATATTGGCCTTTTTCAATATGTAAATTCTAACAACCGTATATAACGGCTTTAAGCATTCTAGTATGCTGCAGTTGCTAACTTTTGTAGAGAATTTTGTTTAATTTGTATATATAATTTTAATTCCGTGAAAGAAATGGAAACTTATTTTTCACATTGATCCACATGGATATCGATGGCCACCCACCTATTCCACTGGCTCGAAAAAAAAAATTCCACCTTGATAGGTTTTCAAGTTCCAAGCTTTTGGGGCCGTTTTGAGGCCCTAAACGACGTTTTTTGGGATTTGGGGCCCAGGTGATTGCTAGAGGCCCTAATTTGGGTCAGTCAGGAATTGTTCTTCTCAGTTAGACCTTTCCAACAGGCTATCATGTGCCTAAAACATAGATCGTATGCAAAAGTTACGACCCCAAGAAGTTGATGTACTAACTTACCCAAATGGGGCCCACCTGACTTTTTGGCATTTCATCTCCCAGGGTTAGGTTTTTGGATGTCTAGGGTTTTTGAAATTCTTGTTTATTGTAAAATGCCTTCAGAGCCTCATTGTAACCATCTTCTTGCGAATGAACGCAGTCGTCACATATCTTCTCAGAGATAAGCTGCCACCATTCTAACAAGATTGTTTTCCACTGCATTTACAATTTCAGCTTATTTTCTTATTGAATAAAAAACTCGTTTTACTATATCTTTGTTATTCTGTCTTAAAAATCTGTTAATAATATGTATTCATTTTGTTCTGATAATAAAATCTGGACCAGTGGTATCAGAGCAGTCTACTCCTTGTCGTCTTAATGCATGTCCCCAACGAGGTCAGAGTACAAAGAATTGGGTCTCGAGCTTGTTTCTCTTGAGGAAAAAATCTCTCACACACCCAAGCGACCTCTCATGGAAAGAGAAAATAAAGATGACGTGACAGGAGATCCTTTCAAAATGTTGTTTGAGGGAGCCCTCATGCAATAGAGGAACGAGATGATGGATAGTTTCACGCAAATCCTTCGGCATCTACCAATAGGTGATGCATCTTCTTCGAGCGGAGGCGCCTGCCCCTTCAAGGTACAAATAAACTTTGATATTCTTGTATCTGAAGGTCAGATAGACATAGATGTTGTAGACAAGTGGTTGAATCTACTAGGGTATTTTTTTGTCCATGACTTTTTGAATATAGAAAAGATTACTTTTGAGGTCCTCAATGTCGTTCCCCATGTCAAAGATTGGTGGGAAACTTTTTGTGAGCAAAAGGAAACACAGGACTGCTCATTTTTGGTGCTCAAGTATCGCGGTACTCTACATAGATACATCCAGACTGAAATAGAATTTCTGACATCTCATCCTTGGGCGGGGCCTACCGATATGGTGTCAAAATTGAGAAAAAGCTCAAAAAAAAGACATGACAATTTGGGCCTAGGAACCCCTCACAACAAAAGCCAAGAAAGGGCGGCCCCAACCCACAGAACAAAGGAAAGATCAAAGATGGATAGTATCAGGAAAACTAGTCCAAGCCATAAGAAAAGAAGAACACCAAAAAGACAAAGAAAGATACCGGGAAGTGGTGCGACTTCCATAAGACACCTTGGTATAACACTACTAACTGTTTCTCAAAGAAGTCATTGGTGGCCGAAGTGAAAGCCTCTGAATTAGATGCAGGTTCTGACTCTGAGTCAGAACCAGAAAGGGGAAGACGAATCATTGACGCGGAACCCAGTGCCACCGTTGCTAACACCAAACTCCATCCTGGTGAACCAGATGAGCCAAAAGAAGGAGAGCACCTCTTCCATTCACAGATGTGGGTAAAAGGCACCCCGCCTCACTTCATCATCGATAGTGGTAGCCAAAAGAACCTTATCTCAGCATAAGTCATCAAGCGGTTGGCCTTGATGACAAAACCACACCCACAACCCTACACCATTGGATGGCTTCGCCAAGGAAGCGATCTTCGCATCAGTCAATAGTGTTGACTATCATATGACATTAAGCCCTTCAAAGATGATCTATTATGTGATCTTGCTCCTCTCAAATTTTGTGATGTTCTTTTGGGCCAACCTTATTTATGGAAACATCATGTTGTATATGAGTCCAGGCCTCGTAGTGTTATTATTACTTTGAACAAGAAATTGTACAGGATACCCTAGGCAGTCCCACCTAGTGTTATTTCCTTGATCTTTGCCAAACAATGCAGGAAGGTCATCTCTCATATGGGGAATTTTGTCTTCTTCATGATTTGCTCTCAGAATGAAAGAAAGATCACAACCACATCCCACGGTCTCTGCGACTGACCTCTCCACACAACAAAATAAAGTAGATAAGGTTGTGAAAGAATACTTGGATAGCTTCTCCTCACCTACCGGGGTACCTCTGCATTTTCAAGTCAAGCACGCCATCGATCTGACCCCCAGCACATTGTTTCTCAACAGGACAATCTATCACTGATCTCTATTATAGAATGAGGAGATCAAGCAATAGATCCAATAACTGATCCACAAGGGGTACATCCATCCTAGCTCATCACCTTGTAGGAGACCAATTGTGTTGGTACAAAAGAAAGATGGAACATGGTGACTTTGCATTGATTAATGGGATCTAAATAAAATCATAGCCAGAAACTGGTACCCGAATCCTCGAATCGACGACCTCCTTGATAAACTCATTGGGCCAAAGACTTCAGTAAGATTGATCTGAAGTCTGGATACCACTAGGTCCTGATAGAATAGACAAATGTATGGAATACCACCTTCAAGTCAAAGGAAGGCCTTTTTGAATGGTTGGTCATGCCCTTTGGTTTGACAAATGCTCAAGCCACTTTCATGAAGATGATTGACAATATCCTTTGAACATTCACCAATACTTTTGTAGTGGTGTATCTAGATGGCATTCTCATTTACAACAAGACTTGGGAAGAACACTTGCAACATATTCAACAGGTTTTGCACAACCTGTGGTAGCAAAATCTATATGCCAACTTGGAAAAATGATCCTTCGGCATGGAAAAGGTCCATTACCTAGGCTACATCGTTGTTCATCATGGTGTACATGTGGATCTAGCCAAGATCGAAGTCATTCGTCACTGCCCAGCCCCAACCACCCTCACTGAGCTTCAGAGCTTTTTGGGCCTTGCCAATTTCTATCGCAGGTTCATGTTGGGATTCTCCCATATTGCATGTGACCTCAGTCAAATAACCAGGGGTGGTGGTAAGGTGAAATTTGCGTGGGGCCAGTCCCAATAAAAAGTGTTCAATGATTTGAAGTAGTGCTTGTGCTCAGCCCCAATACTTTCACTACCATACTTGCAAAAACCCTTTGAGATCGAGACATATGCTTCAAACTATGTTGTAGGTGTCATTTTCACTTAGCATGACCACCTCATGGCCTATCATAGTGAGACACTATCAAATGTTGTTCGTAAGTACCCTACTTACAAAAAATAAATGTACTCCATTGTGCAAGCCTGCCACCAGTGGAGACATTACATTCTTAGGAAGGAGACAGTCATCCACATTGATCATAAGCCAGTGTAGTTCATTTCAGACACAAGGAAAATTACACAATGACCGCCATCAAAAGTGGTCCACATACTTGTAGCAATTCCACCTCAACATTAAGTATAAAACATGAAACACCAACCGCGTCGATGATTGCCTCAGCATACCACTAGTCATGGCACTCACCAAGGTGCTAGACTCTTGTAGCCATGAGACCTCTGGATGGACCCAACTCTATGAGACAGACCCAGACTTCACCACCACCCTCCAAATGTTGGGTGCAAATGCAACTATCAATAATTTCCATCTTCAGGATGGGTTGTTGTGTCGTATGGGCCATATCCATGTTCCATCAAGAGAGCGAGCGAAACTGATCTGAGAATCCCACTACAGTCAGATGGCAGGACACTTCGGCATCGAAAATACAGTGGTGATGCTACACAAACATTTCTACTTGTCGAAACTTCGATAGGAGGTCAGCAAGTATATCAGGTCCTACACTGCCTGCATTATTGCTAAATTGACCAATAAGAAATAGGGCATGTACACCCCTCTTCCTACTCCTAAGAGGCCATGGGAATCCATCTCAATGGACTACATGCTGGGCCTTCCATCCACCAAGCAGGGAAATGACTATGTTTTTGTGGTTTTTGATCATTTTTCTAAGATGACGATTCTGGTTGCCTGCAAGAAGATAATCATAGCAGAGGCCACTACCAAGATCTTCTTTGAATGAGTCTGGGTAAATTTTGGAATCCCACAAACCATTGTTTCATATCAAGACAGTTGATTTCTCAGCACATTCTGGTTGAGCCTTTGGTCACTACTGGACACCAAGCTCACCAAATCCATGGCCTTCCACCCCCAGAAAGATGGCCAAACCGAGGTCGTAAATCAAATGATTGTGCATATCTTGCGCATGTATAATTCCAATCACCCTCACACATGGGATGAGAGTCTTCCTTATGTCCAACATAGCTACAATCAAGCCATCCATAACTCGACAGGCCACAACCCTTTTCAGGTGGGGTTGGGATTCCAAGCATTGGGTCCCATAGATGTTGCACTTCCCCTTGCGGTCACCTCGGTCGACTCATATCCTGCTCCAATAGAAGCCGACAAAGCCACTTGGTTCATTGAGCAGATCCAACACATCCTCCAATAGGTTCAGGATATCCTACAAAATTCTAATGACAAATACAATCAACGCCATGATCAACATCGGGTGCCACAAAAGTTTCAAGTGGGCAACAAATTTTGGTTGCACTTGCAGAAATAATGCCTTACAAGACCCCATCGGAAGCTTTTCCCACTCTGTTATGGGTCGTACACCATCACCAAGGCTACGGGGGATAATGATTTTGAGCCCAACATTCCTCCTTTCCTTGGCCTGCACCCAGTTTTCAACGTGGATCTCCTTCTTCCTTATTTCCCACCATTATTGGACACCTCAGAAGTAGCAGAACAACTTACACCAACATAGCTCAACCCTGACTGCATAAAACATGCATCCAGTTATCATATTGTGGACACATAGATCAAGGGCACTTGACAACAAAGGATCCAGCTGTATCGAGTTGTCAAAGCAGGGCAACTCCTGCACCATGGCAAGTGGCTCACTTGGGGCCAAATTCAACAAAAATTTCCTCATATGATGGGGGAAATCAACACAATGGAGACCATTTCTTATTAAGGTGGGAAAATTTATATAGGTGGATATTGGTGGCCACCCTCCTATTCTACTGGCTTGAAAAACATTTTTCCACCTTGGCAGTTTTTCGGCAGTTTTTCGGGTTCCAAACTTCTGGGGCTGTTTTGAGGCCCTAAACAACATTTTTTTGGATTTGGGGCCTAGGTGATTGTCAAAGACACTTACCTGGTCCAGTCGGAAAATTTTCTTCTTGATTAGACATTTCCAACGGGCTATCATGCGCCTAAAACAAAGATCGTATGCAAAAGTTACGACCCTGGGAAGTTGATGTACTAACTTACCCAAACGAGACCCACCTGACTTTTGGTGCTTCACCTCCTAGGGTTAGGTTTTTGGATGTCTAGGGTTTTTGAAATTCCTATTTATTGTAAAAGGTCTTCAAAGCCTCATTGTAACCATCTTCTTGTGAATGAGCGTAGCTGTCACATCTCTTCTCAGAGATAATCAACCACCATTCTATCAAGCTTGTTTTCTGCTGCATTTTACAGTTTCATCTTATTTCCTTATTGAATAGAAAACCAGTTTTATTGTATCTCTGTTATTCTATGTTAAGCATCTATTAATAATATGTATTCATTTCATTCTCCTCATCAAATATGGATCACACACAATGGAAACAGAACTGATAAATGACACGTTGAAAAAAATATGGAATAACTAATATGGAATATAGAATACAGAAGCGATGAAAGTCACTAACTCCATCCTTGAATCAAACATTCCTCTCAACCATATACATTGTTTCTCATAAGATTTCAACAACAGGTTACCCCTGAGTTGGGGCTCAACTCCACGAGGGAAAAGGACTCATAGTGACACACTAAGATCTGACGCTTAACAAAATTTCTCAATATAAGGTGCCCACTACTGCACTAGCCCACAATCTCTCATTCCCTATGCACATGTCACACCCAAGGAAGTGTGCCCCTTATCTTCTCTACAATCGTTCGGAAGCCCCACTTCCCTTCCAAGGTTACCAACACAGGCCAGAGAGGAAGTATTTCAGTCCTACATCCAATGCCCAACGCAATAAGGAACAGTTCTCAACAAAACTCTCACCTAGAAATTATTCTCACGGGCCTGACAACCCACCTTTTCAACAACAATATCTCACCCAGAGAGACTGCTCATGAGCCTGAAAACCCTCCTCCTTGACATAAAGACTCTAGATACAAAACATAAAACCCTTACACTCCTCTCTCTGCAAATAAGGTAATAATTAAATTTTCCATACCATCTGACCCCCTTCTACTCACAAGAGTCTGAAACATGAATGATCCCCATAATGAATTGTCTTTTGCAAAAAATCCCTTCTCTCCTTTTGCATATCCAAAAAGGAATAACTGTACCCCCCAAAATACGCTAAGGCCAACAATATATATTGCATACCTTAAAATCGACACTTGTCACCGTCAGAAGTAGCTTAAGGAACTTGGTGACGTGTTCCTTGCCCTCAGGAATTTAGGATAAACAAATTTCCATAACATTACACGTTTTTCGAAAATATTATAAATTATTCCCTAAGACTTAAGTCTCACCCCCTTTTCCCTTTTCTGGTGGAGTCATCCCCCCATCTATTTTCTTCTTATTTTGTTTGTGCCCAATGATGTAATATTAAATTAATGACTAAGTATGATTACATGTTACATGGATATACATATTGGTCTATCTGTGTCCTGGCTCACCATCCTAATAGTCACACAGGATCTTTGGCGTCAATACATATGCAGTCATAAATAAACATATATAACTTGGCTCAATGCACACTCCCAAGTCATTCTCGTGCACTTCCCCAAGTGCGTGCAACATTGTGAATTATTCTCACTTACCTAGGTGTGTGAAATACAATGAAATGTGCACACCCTATCTTTGATAACATGTCTCTGTGCACTACTCTAATGTGCACAACATCAAAACCCAAGGTCAACGACACACTAGCCTAAATGTTCATTTCATTTACACTTTGTTCCAACGACTCACCACCCTATATGTACAATTACAAAGTGTTCCAGATCAGGGACATTAAATAAGATTGACTACATGTTTAGAATATTGTGGAAGAATTGCTACCATAAAAATTGGCACCTAATCCATTAGTTAGGTCATGTTTTTTTAATTAGTTTGAACAAAATAAAGGAAGAAAAAAAAGAAGTAAATCCTATAGGTCATAAGGGTAAAATCCAATACTCATCTAATCATTGATATGTTCTACATCAACCAATTCCCTATGATGTGAAACTAGATTTATAGGTGCATTATTTTTTCCTTCGTGTCTAAGAAAATTACTTTTATTAGAACCCATAGAATTATACATAAGAAAGTAAAATAACTACATCATGTGGCCAATTGATCCCATTACATTGATTGAGACCAATATTAGTAAAAAAAAGAGAAGTATTATGAATATTGTACTAACCATGAATCATTGAAATTCTAACCTTACTATGAAACAATATTTGTATGCAACAAAATCCTTGTTAGGAATGAAATGTAGCAAGAAATTATTCCACGGTGACTTTGTGAGGTTTTTCAACTTGTCGACAACATGAGACTTTCTAGGGACCAAATGAAAGATTACAACACCATAATCAAAATTCTTTACACTATTTCTAAAATGTGACACCTAGAAGAGGAATTTGGGATGAAAGTGTGTCATGGAATTCAATTATTTTTGGTGACTATTAGAATAACAATCATCATGAAGGCTTGACATTCTTCAATCAAATGTAATTCCTAGGCATAAAACTTGATTGAATCACCAGGGCCACAATTATGCCCATGTGTGTGCATTTATTAGTTCTGGAACAAGTTAAGTGGGTTCATGGTTATGCAATAAGAAGTTCAATAGAATTGTAGACATCTATTCCAAATGTGGGGATGATATTATGGACATTGAATTGTTTAAAAGAACATATAAGTGAGATCTAGGGTCATGGAATGCAATCATCACTAGCTATTCCCAAATTAGTGATCCATATGAAGCCTTGAAATATTCAATGAATTGCAATGTTATGGACTAAATACCCACATAATTAGCATAAAAAGGCCCAATTTAGTAATGCCGCACCTAAATCAAGAGAAAGAGTGAATGACTAATAAGCCTCTTCAATGGGGAAGCCTCTTATTATAATAAATCAAATTCATAAGAAAAGATGTTCCTTCAAGTGAGTCTCCTTGATTTATATGTAGGTGACAAAGAGGGATAGAAAAATATAATAATAAGCACAACAACTAATGTAATGACAATGAATGAGGATTTATGTTTAGGGATTAACATCTCTCTCCCCTTCAAATTATCATTTCCCTCAATGTTGATCAATTGTAGATGCTTTGGTATAAAGAACTCATTTTCCCAAGTAGCATCTTCTATTAGTAGGTTCTTCCACTTGATGAGGTACTTAGTAATTTCATGGTTATGTCTTGCTTGATCTATGTTTCAATGACTATTTTGGTTTTTAGTATGATTTTTTCCTTTTCATCAAGAACAGTCTTAATTGAGATCTTGTCACCACTTACCTTCTTTTTATAAGAAACATGAAAGATTAGATGTAGACATGAATATGATTGCAACTCCAATCTATAATCCATACTATAAATCCTTTGCAATACCTTCAATGCCGTTGTATGACAAGCAACAACCCTAAAAAAAAGACCCAACTCCTAAGCTAGAGTTGTCTCTTGGCTTTCATCTTCTGTTAGATTCTCTTCTGGCCCGGTTGTGTCAAGAAGATAAAGTAAAAGAGCGATCCACTGAAATATTTAACATTATGAAAGATGATGTAAAAGTTTGTTCCAACTAGTAGATGCTTTGTAAACGTAATAAGTGGAAGTAGCTCAAATTAATTGAAAGTTTATTAAGAGCTTGGATACAGAGTTGGAGGATATGCTTCAAAACTTGCAACCATCTTTCAGGCTGACAAAATCTTGCCCATTTTAAATAACGTTCTTATACTTTTTTATTTCAGCAATTTACCAAAGATGATTGAAAACGATTATTATTATGATAGCATAATAGACAAGGAAGATGATATCGTCTCATATGGTTTGTTTCAACAGGGTTGAACTTGTCCGCAACAGTGGAGGGAAAACCGGTTGGCAAGATTCAAGCTGCAGCCTGTAGCGCCTGGCAACTGTTGCATCAGAATACAGCAATTGCAATACGGTTTTAGTACTTGGTTTCCCATCGATGTGCATGTGGTGGATACCACATTGTCATAGCAAAACTCTGGACAGTATATTGCAAAACAGCAAAACAAAATGCTTTTAATAAAAGAAGAAATCGAAACTAACGCAACACATTTATGAAGAGAAAAATGCTCATCTCACTTTGGACATGCCGATTTATCATCATCTCCTTTCCTTGTACAGAGACTGAAACTATTGTTGTCAACAGTATGAAACCTGTGCCAGTATAACTTGATTAGATTTTGACTAAACCGGAATATCATCCAAACAACCACAACGTTTATAAAGAAACCCCAATTTATATATCATAGCGGACAGGATTGATAAAATTGCTGTAACAGTGAATAAATTCTTATTGGACGCCATTCTTAACAGAGAAAAAGAGAAGCTAGACAGAAGCGATTGAAAACAATAAAATTTTAGATGATTTGTGGAAGGTTATATATGAATATAATCCCTGTTTATAAGGAGAATTGGGATACAAAACGGGAAAACGCCAGAGTGCATCAGGTAGACTACGTAGACGCGATTTTAAAAATTAGAAAATTTCCTTTCTATGCCTGCCTGCCTGCGTGGGAAGATATTTAGTCAACTGCAAGGTCGATAAAGAATTCCAGTGTGCTGCAGTTGCTAGCTTTTGTAGAGAATTTTGTTTAATTTGTATCAGAAAGAAATGGAAACTTCCTTTTCACACAATGACTAAAGTATCAAGTGAAAAAAGAACCCGTTGCGAATTTGAAACACCTGATTTCAGCAAGACTGAATTTTATCCACTGTACACGTGCTATGCTCGATTGATATTGTTCTTACCAAATAGCACAGCTGCTAACTCGCGGCTGAGGACGCCGAAAGGTAGCTGCTGAGAACGCATGCCTCCAATATGCTGAGAACGCATGCCTCCAATATACTAATATACTGAGAACACGTGTTCTCAATATAAAATGTTTGTGGTAATATGAAACGTTTGATTGTATTATTAGATTGATAAATGGAACGTGGCAATTACATATCCTTACAGTAATTTTTTAATGTGATTAGGTAAATGTTAAAAAGTAAACATGTTAACGGATGCCTTGATAAATGCAAGAAAGTTATGAACAATAAATCTGATCCATTGATTTTGGAGGACGACTAAGAATATGCCAGCGTCTTCAATGCATAGCCATCATATTAAAGTTTAAGGTTAAAAGATCATTAATTATGCTCATTGTCAATAAATGTACACCTTTCGAAGTAATTATTAATTTAAAATTTAAATATTAATTAATAAATCGATTTATAAATAATTCAAATACATAAGTGTTGTCATTCAAAATATGGTTAAGATAAAACTACATTATTTCATATTTACAAAATTAATATGATATGGTTAAAATATGGTTAAGATAAAAGTGCAACTCACTAGCACTCATCCAGCGTTGGTCCCATATACTAGTAGTAACTAGATTAATGAGTTTGTTCGAAGTAACCTTACCAATCAACTAAAAGGTAGTGGACCAACTAATCATAAAGTAAAATATGTCAATCATAACTTGAAATGGCATTGTTACCAACTCTAACTTAAGATCCACTACCCACCTTCCAAGTTAGACAAGGCTCATCCATAGTTAGTGTTTTCTATTGGTTGGAAACATTTTGGATGATTTTATGCTTTTATGTAATACAATCCAAAACCTCAAGTTCACATTCTAGACCAAAACAAAAGAGTAAAACAACATCAATGAATAACAAATGGGATAGACTCTTTCCTCTATCAATCATGATTCCCTTCACCAACCTTATTCTTCTTTCATCATCGAGTCTTCTACTAAGACCTTCAACAAAAAGAAATAAAAGGTAGGATAAATCGAACAAACTTGATGAGTTGCATTATTAATTAATACAACAAAAGAAACCGAAGAAACATAGGCCAAGATCCACTTAACAATGGGAAAAAAGAAACCAAGGTGTAATAACAACAAACATAAATAAACCCAAGAAACTTTATCATAAACCATAGATAAATCAAGTTTTATAACTACTACCAGATCATTTGAAAGTTTGATGGAGTGTAAACCTTCTTGTGTAGAACCTATGGATTTTGGATTTTCCTACCCTTCAAAAAATCAATTTTTTTAGTAGAAAGTAGTTATATAATAGCAATTTGAGTCTAACAACCAAAACCTTGGAAATAATTTTGGAAAGATAATTACACAATGAAATTGGTCAAAATTCATCAAAGGTTCTTGGGAAATCCACCTTTGGGATTAAATAAATGAAGGTAGAATTAATGTTGACAGGAACCTTCTCACGAAGACTCACCTCCTCTACCACAAAAAGGATATCCTCCCCCATAATCTCTAAGAAATCCAAGTAGAATCCCATTGTCCAACCATTGGGCCCTAGACTACAATCCTTTTGAAAAGTGGAGAGCACATGTGTATTAAAACCTCTAACTTAATTCCTTTCGAGTTGGGCATCTCTCATGTAGTGTTTATATTATTCCAATTATTTCCATATATTTGGAAGTACTTTGTGTTCTGGTCCCCCAATTCCAACCACATAACATAGCTCTTCATGTGCCAATATGCTTCCATCTCCAAAGGTAATTTGGATCCCAAAGACTCTGGATGCTTGAGTTCATTCAAACCCATAGTACAAAGGATGTAATTATCAAATTGTTCTATATCAAATATTAAATATACTTCTCCAATTCAACAATTCAATCATTTCTATTCCTAAATCGATCCATGTTCTAGGCAATGACTTTCACCTTCACAACTTCTAGAGAGTTCATCAATTGTTCACATGCAAATAGATCCACGTCATGGGATAAATTGCACTAGGAATCCTTAACCATAGATTGAAACTCCTCCTTAGAAAATTATCTTGAGTTGTATTTGAAGGGGGAACCCAATTTAGTTTCCCCATTATCAATCTTGATCCAAATGGAAAAATGATCGAACAATCTAGAAGAGCCAATCCAAGTCTTAAATTTCTCCACCTTCTGCAAAAGAGTGTATTGTACCAAAAAATGATCTAATTTTTTTGTGACTGCATCAGGGCCATGCCTATTGTTGGCCCAGTTAGGTTATGTTTTAACAGGCTCAATGTCTATCCAACTATATGCGTAAAATTGATGTCTGAAGAAATATACAAGTCTATCAAGCATGGCATCGTCCCCCAATATTTCTTTGCAATTGGTAGTTGTTGATCCACATTCATTGATCAACATTGGTACATACATATCCATACTTAGTCTTATTATTTTTGTCCTATGTTCCTTCTATATTCCATACTTAGTCATTTTTCTCTTTGAAATGCAGCTTGTGGATTAGACTACCATAAAGTTCGCAGGTTCGCAAACTCATAGACCTGCATGTCTATACTTAGTCACTTTTTCTTACTTCACAAATCCAACACTTAGTTGTTTTTATGTGTTACAAGAGACCAATCCTCCCCTATCCCACAAATGCTTGTGTCCTGCAACCCACAAACATGCAACACTCAAAATGACCCCTTCTATTTTTGTTTCATGTAAAATGATTTGCTTACCTTTTATACTTAGCTAATTTCTTTGAATGTGGATGTGAAACAACCTTCTATTCCATTTACCCCTTTCCCTTACATGCGTTTTTCTGCAACCTACAATCTCTTGTTCTCCAAAATGGCTCATCCACTTCCTCAACCCAGAAAATCACATTTGTCTTATACTTAATTTATTTCACCATTGTGGATGTGGGAGTCCCTCCTTCCTATATTTTTTATTATCCATGTCCGTAGTCCAAAATCCCGCAATCCCCTACTCATCATATCACACTTTATATTTCCCACTTTGCACTTCCATACTTAACCATTTTTCATGTTTCTCGATGTCACATCACCATGCACGATGGAATTTAATTCCCCTCCACCATGTCAGCTACCACTTGTGTGAACCTAAATATCATTATTGAGTGGCGAAGATTTCATAAAATATTTGTAATAAATTCAAAATATGATTGTGCAAGCAAGAAACTTTGAAATACGAGCTATAGTAGTTGATAATCAAGAAAATAAGCGGTAAATTTAATAAAGAGTTAAAAACCATGTTGTCAAAAGGATATATCGATACTAGCACCACCTATTTGTAGAAAGGGAAATCAGTGTAAAGACATGTCAAGTAGAAGAAATAACTTATATTGTGAAGAAACACTTAACACTCTTGGATGATAAAATCATCAATTCCAGTGGTCACAAGAGTATAAGTGGTATTTGGCTCTTTCCCCCACAGAGAAGGAAATAAAAAAGATTTGGAGTTTAGGCATAACATTGGTCGGGTGTGTGCCTAAGGTGGAAGTCTTCAAAGAACTAGTTATTTGGTGTGTGGATAAGTTTGACACAAAAAGAAAAATTATTCAAATTCAAGGGAGACCACCAATCTCCTTGTCTCTGTAATACCTCGGTTTTGAGTCCCTATATGAAATGATGTATTTTTTTGATTTGATAAAGGCCAGAGTGCCCAAACAATTAAAGAGTCCAATGTGCCTAGGAAATGTAATGCTATGATCATTATTAATAATAAAATATGCCGTTGGGTGCAAGACAAACAAGGAAGAGAGTCATAGGGGGATATGATTCCACAAGAGAGGGGGCTTAAGGGGATAAGTCATTTTATCATATTTTATTTACCCATAATTGTTTTAATGGAGAGAAGTGGTTACATGTTCTTCTTAGGGAAAGACCATGGGGTTCTTCATTTTCAAGTAAATATTTAAACCCATCTTGTGGGTTGTTTGGGGGTTCTTCTTCACTCACTTTGTTCATTCATTATTCATTGTTCACACTCTCTCCATTTTGTTTAATTTTTCACTCATTCATTCTTGTTGTTGGAATGGGACCATGGGGGAGAGTTATTGGGGAGGAATCCATTGTTTGTTGGATGTAGTAGTCACTGGTGTGTTTCATCCATGAATTAATGCCTACATTCCTGAGATGCATTAGCATGTACTAAAGTTTATTCACAGTTGTGTGTCTTGAGAGTCCCATCATGGATATTCTTGACCAGATGCACTAGAGCCCTGGAAGGACTTGAACAGCTTGAGGGACTGCATGGAAGAGAAGGGGGTCCATATGTTGGGTTGTGCAAGATGGAGAGAAGAGAGTTGGTGTACTTTGGATTGTTGTGCGTTGAGAAACCTATGAGAGCTTGAGTGATGACTGGTTTGGGAAGCTAAATGACACCCTGGAACTGTCCTTATGGATTCATATCCATGGTTTAGGGGTGACCTATTGTTGATACTTGGAACAATTGTGTCTATGTTTGGGTGGAACGTCCTTGGTCTACAACCAGTTGTTGAATTTGTTTCATTAAAAATAAGTTTTCTATGTCACGTGTTTCTATGTTGTATATATTTATTTCCACTTTGTATTAATTATTGTCTCTAAGATTCGTATGTTATAACATTCATTATTGTTGGATATTGCTATGCATGGCATGTTTAAACATTATTTATATTGTAGCATGAATCTTTATTATTGCATGTGTTGTTATCATGTTTCTTTCATGCTTATTTAATAATAAAATGATAAGAGAATTCAAAATCAGCTTTGAATCTAGTTTTTGAGGTAGCGTGCCCAACCCAGGGGTGGTTGGGTATGTCACAGATTGGTATCAGAGCTTCTGGTTGAAACATCATATTGGTATGGGCCGAAACTATTGGACATGGTATTATGGTGTTGTCATTGATGTCAAAAATATCAACATGGTATTGTCATTAAGAAATAATATGTCTTTGAGATCCTAAAGCTCAGGAGAGATGGCATATTAGGTTGCATGGAATTAGAGTGCACAATGTTAAGACCTTTGGAAAGGTCGAAGGAAATCTCATGAAAAGGAGAACCTTAAGGAAGTGTTATTGGGATCGAATTCCCAAGATGTCAAATGTAGAAACACCTTCAAAACTATGAGGAAACTCTGTTACTATCAGGAGATATGAAAATCATCGAGCATTGACTGAAGGCACAAATAAATGATAGCGGTTCACTTGGAATCCAAGTGTAAAGCCAAAAGAGTCTCGAAGGAATGAAACCTCTGAAGGACATTTATCTGAGGTCAATAAAACTTTGGGAGAAGGCGGATAAATGAGAGCCGTCAGATCTAGTTGATAAATTTCGGGTACAACTAGAGTCGTCATATCGAACCATTAAAACCTCATCCATTCGATTAGGTTGATGAGTTCTATGGTCATTCGACATTGACCATTCTGGAGATAAATGAGTTAGAAACGAGTGGAATCCTCGAAGTCTGAAATCATGAATTAGCGTAGGTTGTCGATCAAAGTCTACAAGAAATTTATAAAGGTTCAGGACTCTCGAAATCTTCCATTTCAACGATTATTGAAGATAAGGAAGAGGTACAAAGACACAAATTATTGGAGTCCTAGAGTGTCGAAGCCCCTAAATCCAGCCAACCGTCGGGATCAAGGAGGAACTTTGGGTGAATTCTCAATCATCTGATCGAGTACAGTGGAAGGATAGGGTAAGCCATAAATTCGTGGATTCTTAGAGTGTAGAAGCCTCGAAATATAGAAAACCATCATATCAAGGAGGAAATTCGGGTGAATTCTTGACCTTCATATTTAGTATAGTGGAAGGATAGGGTAAACCACAATATACCAAATTCCAGGAGTAATTAAATCACACATACCATCAATATAATATCCCTTCGAAACTTTTCTCAACCATTAGATCAAGCAGTGGAAGGATGTCATAAGCACTTCGAAAGGTATAACTCTGAGGGGGTTGAATGACTTTAGATTTGTAATATACTGAAGCCATGGGGTGTCAAAGCTCCAAAAAAAATAAGGACCATCCATCTCAACTCTTTATTAAGTCATAGCCATTGAATTAAACTAGTGGAAGGATAACATAAGTGGAGGTTTTAACCGACGGTAAGTGGTCATCATCACTTTATGACTGCTTCGTTAGGTATAACTTCGGGGGAGTTGAACAACTTGAAAGTTGTAATATCCTGGAGTCATGGAGTGTTGAAGTCCTGAAATAAATAAGGACCGTCTATATCAACACCTGATTAAGTCATGATCATTGATTTCTTTGAAGCCTCCAAATGAGCTAGGATTGTCTAGTCAACATGAGATTAAATCTAAAATATCTGATATACTATTGGAGATAATATAAGTACATCGATGAAGTGTACTTCGAGAATTATTACTCTAGAAGAAAACATGAATACTAAAGTTTGGAGGACTTGGTTCCAACACCGGTCTCATGATAAGGTAAATGGGTTGATTAGAGGTGTGAAGGACCTATAAGTAAACAATCCCACAAACATTTTCGAACGAGGTCATGTCTAGAATAATAAAGATAAATCACTAAAGGAACATTGCTTAGAGTGGATAAGCTCGTGGTTTCGAGCCCGTGGTCACAAGAAAAGTGGATTGAAGGAAGCGCCTGTGAAAAATTCAAATTATGTACCAGTTTAAAGGGACTATGGAATAATTTTACAAGATTGGAACACAACCATTCCATTGCATCTACAAGATCTTGTTTGCACAAAAAAGGGTGAAAGTGACTTTTCCAGGGATCCTTAACTTTCATCTCAGAAATCGGATTGGGGCATGGGGATATTCATTAGAAAGATGATTCAAAGGATAATAACATTGAATTTTTATAATTTGGATAATGATGATATATTTCTTCATGAATTGAGTAGAAAAATGACTTGTAGCATTGTTTGGAAAAAAATTATAATATGCATAATTCTAACAAAATGGTTGCTTATACATTTTGCAGAATTAGGGAGTATAATAATATCAGTTCAAGATAAGAGTGAATATTCAAGAAACAAAGGAAGGAGAGGGAGCCTTCAGTCATGATAAAGAAGCCAAAGGTCAAAATGTCAGTGTTGGTAATGCATAAACATAATCAAATGGGCACATGAGCCGAGGGGAACAAGAAACCTTAATAGAGACTATGAGAAGCCTGAAAATAGAAGTGCATAGTTACAAAGAAGACAATGAGAGGTTTAATCCCGATAATAAGAAAGGGAATTTAATCCATGTAGAAGTCTTGGAGGGATCATAAGAAGGAGAAATCTGATCAGAGGAGGAAGGAGGTCAAACCTCCTTTCAATAGAAACAACCCTAATAAAAATCAACAAGATTAGTCTTATAAGGATGAATCGAAGAAAGAGGATTTCTTGGGGAAAAGATAAAGACCAACAATTCAATGTTGGGGGTGCAAGGAAAATTACCTATACAGGGATTTCCCTCACAAAGGTGATAAAGCAAAGATCATGCACAACATCCAAGAGGATAAAATAGTGGAGGACATGGGAAAAATATATGCATCCTTAGAAGATCAACAAGAAAAGTACCAATCCAATATGATCAAAGTGGAAGGTAATATCATTAATCAACATGTTGCTATTTTAATTGATTCAGGAGAAAGTCATTGTTACAATGATCCTAAAATAGTGGATAGATTTCATTTGGGGAAAAGTAAGATAGGAAAGGCAAGTTTGGTTCAACTAGCCACTGGAACCAATAGAAGGATCAATGAGGTTGTCAGAAGTTGTCTAATAAAACTTAATGGATTAAATACAATTGTCGATATGAATATCATCCCATTAGAATCTTATGACATCCTAATTGGAATGGATTGGTTGGACGAGCACCATGCCATTCTAGATTTTCATAACAAGGCCTTTACATGTCTTGATGAAGAAGGGAAATAAAGTATTGTGAGAGGAATTCCAAGACCCATTTCTATAAGGGAGATTTCAGCCTTACATATGAAGAAATGTTTCAGGAAAGGATGTCAATTGTATGCAGCTCATGTGGAAGAGTCAGAAAATACAAAACTTCCAAGCCTTGAATATTTTATAGTATTGCAAGAGTTTGAAGATGTATTCCAAGAAATACCAGGATTTCCACCAAAGAGGGAGATATATTTCTCTATTGATTTAGTATCGGGATTTTCCCTAGTATAAAAAACACCTTACAAAATGAGTACACTTGAATTGAAAGAATTACAAATGCATTTGAAAGAGTTTTTGAAGAAAGGGTACATACATCCAAGTGTTTTTCCTTGGGGAGCATCAATACTCTTTTTCAAAAAGAAGGATGGAACATTGAGGTTGTGTATAGAATTTATACAACTGAATAAAGATCCTATGAATAAAAAATACCCTCTACCCATAATTGATAACCTCTTTGATCAATTAAGAGGAGAAAGTATATTTTCAAAGATAGACTTGAGATTTGGGTACCATCAGGTAAGGATCAAGGAAGAAGACATCAATAAGATAGCCTTCAGAACTAGGTATGGAAATTATTAGTTTGTAGTGGTGCCATTTGGACTAACCAATGCACAAGTTGTCTTTTTGTGCTTAATGAATGGCATATTTATAAATTATCTGAATAAGTTTGTCATTGCATTCTTGGATGACATACTTATTTATTCTAAGTCTGAGGAAGAGCATGAAAATCACTTAAGGTTGGTGTTACAAGTGCTGAGGAAACATCAACTTTATCCAATCTTAGTATTTTTTTTTTTACTGAGAACAAATCCATTATTTGGATCATATTATTTTAGAACAAGGTAAAGAAGTAGATCCATAAAAGATTGATCCTATTAGAGGATGGAGAACACCCATGAATGTTCCAGAAATCATATCTTTTATGGGATTAGCTAGATAATACAGGAGGTTTATAGAGGGGTTCTCTAAGATTTCTCATCCCATATATTCTTTACAAAATAAGGGAATCGAGTTTGAATGGACAACAAAGTGTGAAGATAATTTTAATTTTTTAAAGGAATTACTTACTAGTGAACCTATTTTAAATATTGATGACCGAAAGGAGAACTTTTTTGGTATGTAAAAATGCATGCAAGGAAGGAATTGGTGGAGTCCTCACTCAAAATGGACATGGCATTGGTTATGAGTCCATAAAACTCAAATAAAATGAGATGTATTATGCCACACATGATTTGGATCTTGCTGCCATAGTTTGTGCAATGAACATGTGGAGGAATTATCTCAAGGGAAGAAGATTTGAACTAAGGACAGACCATAGTGGTCTAAAATATATTTTTGAACAATAAAATTTGAATGCTAGGTAAACAAGATGGTTGGAATTTCTAAGTGAGGATGACTTTGACATCAAGCATATCAAGGGAAAAGAAGATAAAAAAAATTATGCACTGAGAAAAAGAGTACATCCCATGCATGCTACAACGGTTAGTATGCATTAGTTAGATTTAAAGAGCATAATTTTATATTCTTCTGTAACAGATCATCATTACCTATAGGAAAAACAAATTTTATAGCAAGAAAACGTATAGAAGAAAATTAAAGAGAATGAGATTAAGGAAGATGGATTACTTATGTATAAGAATATAATTTATGTTCCTAGTTCCGGAAAACTTAGGAATTTGGTATTAAAATAAATGCATAATGTTACATATGTTGAAAATCCTGGTTACCAGAAAACAATTGCAGCAATTAGAAGCCAATTCTTTTGCCCAGGAATCGGGAAGGATGTTGTTGATTACATTGCCATATGTATGGAATGTCAGAGATAAAAATTGGAGCATAGACACTCAATGAGTTTGCTTAAGCCATTTCCAATTCTAGAGAAGAAATGGGAAGTGGTAACCATTGATTTTATAACTAAATTTCTGAGGGAAACAAGGAAACATGATTCCATAATGGTAGTTTTGGATAAATTGAAAAAGGATTCTCATTTTGTTCCCATGAAAATGACTGATATAGAAGATAATATTGCATAAATTTACATGAGGGAAATTTCTAGGTTGCATAGGATACTACAAGAAATTGTTTCAGACAGAGATACAAAGTTTACTTTAAATTTATGGAGGAGATTATTTAAAGGATTTGGTACAAATAAGAATTTTAGCATAGAATACCATCCACATTCGGATGGGAAGACAGAGAGATTCAACTAAGTGGTTGAATATATGCTGAGAATGTATGTGATGGATAAACCATCTAAGTGGGAAGACTACTTGCATTTGGTTGATTTAGCCTATAATAATGGGCATCGAGATTAATTGAAGATGATCCCATTTGAGGATTTTTATGGTAGACAATGAAATAATCCAATGAGTTGAGACAACCCATCAAATTGAGTAGTACTTGGGATAGAATTTCTCAAGGACATGGAAGACCAGATGATTAGAATTAAGAAGAATTTAAAGGCAACTTAAGATAGATAGAAAAGTTATGTAGATAATAACAAGACAACTGGAGAATTTAAAATGGAGGACCATGTTCTTTTAAAATTGAATCCAAATAAGAACTCATTGAATTTGGGTACTCACAATTGACGATACTTCCTATTCTTTGAAATCTAAAGGATAAAAGTTTGGAAGAGGAATTGAAAGAAAGTATTCTTGAGAAGGATAAACTCAAAAAAATCCATAAATTACAATATTGTCGCTTGTTTCCTTCTAGAAAGGTGTGACAAACTCACTTGCAACATGCTGCATCACTGGAAGGTGTGACAACATCTCTTGTTGCAGTGATTTAAAGGTGCGACAAACTTTGTACGTGAAAAAAAGAAGAAATTCTTTAAGCTTCTAGAAGAGAAACTTTGATGATGAGTTTCTTTCCGATTGGTTTGGATCTCACCCATCTCTCCTGATTTGGTGAGATCCTAACCTCCTCATGACTTCCTTTCCAATCTATAAATGGAGACATCTTATAAATAAAAAGGATAATAAGGAATAGGTAAGGAGATGATGGTGAATTGAGAATAGATTCTAATTTGTGATTAAGAGATTGTGAGTCTCATTTTTTCCCTAAGAGATTTATTGGTGTCAAAGTGCTCAAGATATGGTGATGGCATTCATGGATGCTACATGTGTATTGAATCATTGAACCAATAGAAAGAATTTTTCAACGCCAAGGCATTGGTTGTAAGTTGTTTCCTTATTTATTATTATAGTTATATTTTCCCTTTTCTATAAATCTTGTACATCATCTTTATTTTATTTTTCCTTGGCCATCTACATGGATTTATCGAAATACTTGTAGTATTGTTTCTTTCAATTTTTATGTTTGATTCTAATGCAGGTTTGTAGCAAAAGGTTTTGGAATAAAACTTGCATCTTCAACTAATGAAGGAAAACTTTGGATAAAAGGTACAAACTACTTATCTACTTGCATTTTGATTATAAAATCAAAGGAAAGGAATTTATACTGTCTTGTTTTGTTCTAGTTTGAGGTTCCTGAACTAGGGAGATTTATTTATGTCCACATTTATGAATTTATCCACAACAAGTCCTCACTCAAAATGGACATGTCAATGGTTATGAGTCCAAAAAACTCAAAGAACATGAGAGGAATTATGCCACACATGATTTGGATCTTGTTTCCATATTTCATGCATTGAATATGTGGATTCATTATCTCATGGGAAGAAGTTTTGAATTCAGGACAGACCATAGTGGTCTAAAATATCTTTTTGAACAACCAACTTTGAATGCTAGGAAAATAAAATGGTTGGAATTTTTAAGTGAGTATGACTTTGACATCAAGCATATCAAGGGAAAATGAAATAAATTTGTTGATGCACTCAGCAGAAGAGTACATCTCATGCATGCTACAACTGTTAGTATGGATCAGTCAGATTTAAAGAGCATAATTTTAGATTTTCTTGTTACAGATCGATATTACCTACAGGTAAAAGAAATTTTACATCCAGAAAACGTACAATAGAAAATTAAAGAGTATGAGATTAAGGGAGATTGATTACTTATTCATCATAATAGAATTTATGTTCCTAGTTATGGAGAACTTAGTAATTTGGTATTAAAATAAATGCATAATGTTCCATATGTTGGACATCTTGGTTATCAGAAAACAATTGCAGCAGTAACAATCTAATTCTTTTGGCCAAGAATGAAGAAGGATGTTTTTTATTACATTGAAATATGTATGGAATGTTAGAGAGTAAAAGTTTAGCATAGATAGCCATAAGGTTTTCTTCAACTAGTGGAAATTCTAGAGAAGAAATGGGAAATGGTAACCATTGATTTTATAACTAAATTTCTCAAGAAATCAAGGATGCGTGATTCCATAATGGTAGTTGTGGATAAATTGAAAAAGGATGTTCATTTTGTTCATGTTATATTGACTCATACATTATCTAATATTGCAGAAATTTACATGAGGGAAATTTCTAGGTTGCATGGGATACCGAAGGTAATTGTTTCAGACAGAGATACAAGGTTTACTTCAAATTTTTGGACGGGATTATTTAAAGTATTTGGTATAAAGGGGTCCATTTTCTTGGGTTGTGCAAGCTGGAGAGAAGAGATATGGTGTACTTTGGATTGTTGTGTGTTGAGAAACCCATGAGAGCTTGAGTGCTGACTAGTTTGGGAAGCTGGGTGACACCTTGGAACCGTCCTTGTGGATTCATAGCCCTGTCTCAGGGGTGACCTACTATTGAGACTTGGAAAAATAGTGTCTATGGTTGGGTGGAACTTCCTTAGTCTACATCCAATTGCTAAATTTTTTTGATTAAAGATAAGTTTTCTCTATCATGTGTTTCTCTGTTGTATATTTATTTCTATTGTGTATTAATTATTGTCTCTAAGATTCGTATGTTATAACATGCATGCTTGATGGTTATTGTTATGCATGGAATGTTTAAACATTATTTATATTGTAGCATGAATATTTATTATTGCATGTGTTATTATCCTGTTTCTTTCCTGCTTCTTTAATAATGGTATTAGAATTCAAAATCAGTTTCGAACATATTTTTTGAGGTAGTGTGCCCATCCCGGGGGTGGATGCATACGTTACATTCTCCCTTGGTATTCAGAGGAAGGTTACAACTCCCATACCCCACTATGCTATTTAAGAACAAGGAAGCAAAAAAATTTCTCAAGAAACACCAAGAAGGAGCATAGATTTCAGAGGGTTATATCGCCATCTCAAAAGTTGATCTATTTGGTCTACGTTATTTCTTACTTCCACATATTTGAAGACTTTCCTATAGAAAGGAGTGTTGATTTTAATTTGGAACCAAATTATGTCTCGTACCAGCCATCTTTATGGAGACATAAGCCCAATACAATTTCTAAGTGATCCAAAATGGTTTTACATCTTCTTTAAAAAAATTAATTCATTGTCTTATTGCATCATGGTTGTTAGTAGAGGTTGCATTCGTTCTCATCGAGAAAGGAAATCTTGAAACTTTGGAGGAATTTAGTCTTCTCAGACTATTTTGGTTCCAAGGGAAACCCCTCTTACTACCTTTCTCCATGGAGGGTTGGGGAAATAGTTGTAAAACATATTTTCCATTTACTAGATGAATTTTCAAGTTAATTGGATCAAATCAGTTTAAAATAAGCTCAATGCATCAAGGGTTTTTACCCTAAAAACTTTTTTTCTACACACATGTCCCTAGTTGGATACTCTTCATATTTTTGTAAGTTTGAACAATTTGAAGAAGGAGGAGGAGACAATGAAAATATCCCCAAGGCCTCTATTAAAGAAACCCTAAATATCATTGAAGAAGTGGAAATAACTAATGAGTGCTACAGACATAAGTGTTATAGCCTTAATTTCCACGCTACAGACTATAAGGGAATCCATAAGAGGATGTAACCCAAAATCTATGGTTTTCTTAAGATTTTGTTCCTTTTTGGAGATCATCATTGGACACATAGTGGACAACAAGCGATGACCCCTAAAACTTATATATTTGGGGAGTTATGAGGAGATAGGCGAGGGATGAGTTGTATCTTCTTGGTTGGTGCCTAGGAACTCACAACATTTTAGTCTCCAATCATCTCTAGAAGATATAGAAGCTCTCCCAAGCCTCTTCCAAAGAGTTATTTATCAAAGAAAAGTCTTGGGAAAGAGGGACAAAATTAGAGAGCAATTTTATGTTGTCCATTTGTAGAGGTTCTTGTCATGTCAATCACAACCATAAGTCAGAGAGCCTATCCTGACCAAGAACCTGAAGGGAGAAGCAAAGAGAAAGGAGTCAAGGGAGAATGACATCATCACTAAGATATGTTTGATGTGAGTTCTTTATTTTATTAATATATCAATAGTTTTCCCCAGATTATTTGTGTAGAGTTCATGAAAGGTTTGGATTTAATTCTATGAATAGTAAATCAAATTAGATATGAGGCATATTTATTATTTCTAACAGTAGAGAAAGAAGAATATTGGTAGTGTTGGTTACTTTTGTGTAGAAAGCAGGTGATAGAATCTAGAGTTAAAGGTATGTTCATCTACCCTTCTTTGGTGTAAAAAGAGTTGTTTGCTCTAGATATACAAAACCATAAAAGTTTAAACCCCTTTCTATCTAGAATCACTAGGTTGGTTCTAGGGAGATTTTGTTGTGTATTCAGTAGGATCCCTATGAGATTATGTCCCATAATAATAAGGAAAGAGAGGAAACCAGTAAGAACCCTAATTCACCCAATATTTCACAGAGACATACTTCTGCAAAAACAAAACCTAGAAGTAGTGGTCTAGAACCAAGAAGGACATTCATCGGAAATTCAAATGACAATGGTGATAAAGAGCCTACAAAGAAAAATTTGGAAAAATATCGTGTTGTACACACTTCCATTAAAATAAAGAGAGTGTAATATTCCACATGTAATACAATATGTAGAACATAAATATTTAGCAAAAAGTAATGGAACAACAAGAATATAGCTAGAGCAATACCAGAATAATACTAGAAAGAGCACTTTTATTAAAGATAACAATGTTCACTTTCCTCTTCGAGGGGGAAACCTCCAACATAATAGAGGTCTATTGCAATAATATCCAAGACAAAAATATCCAATACCTCCTACTCTTATTTATACCAATTTTACCTTCTAAGGAAACTTCTAGAGGAAGATCATTCTAGAAGAAGAAGCTTCTATTAGGTCTTGTTACATTGACTTATTCTCATTTACTTATTAGGCCTTATTAACTAATGTCAACCTTTATTACATAGAAAGCATATCCTACTAACTAATGACCCATGAAGAGGGGTTATTGGATCCTAACATGCCCTCCCCCTTCAAAAGTATCCTTGTCCTCAAGGCTAAAGATGCAGAAACTGTTGGAGTATGGCCGATAGTTCCCAAGTCCCATCTTTTGGTGATGTGTCCTTCCACTTGATCAACAATTACTTGATAGTTATTCCACGCAATCAAAGTTCCCATGCATCTAGGACTACTTATATTTGGAGCCAAAGGGATTGTTCTTCATCTAATTCATGAAGGATGGTTTGGACCCTGCATTTCTATCCCACCACTTTCTTCAGATAGGAAACATGGAACACCAGATGGATTTTGGAAGTATCTTGAAGGGATAATTTATAGGCCATTGAACTAATACGCTTGATGATATGATAGGGTCAATAAAACTAGGGTGATAACTTGTGATGTCTCTGGGATTTGAGAGATGTTTGTTTTTAAGGTTGGATTCTGAGAAACACCTGATCACCTTCCTGAAAAACCCTTTCTGAATGATGTTGGTCAGTCTATTGCTTCATGTGATTTTGGGACATGTGGAGGTTATCCTTTAGAGCCACTAAGGTGGTTGTTCGAACTTACAACATTTTATCAATATATTGGGCCTTTGATATGCTTGGAAGTTATGTAGTGACTGTAGGTGGTCGTTGGTCATACACTATTTCATATGGGGTCATTTTAGTGGTCATATGATATGAAGTATTGTACCACCATTCTGCCAAGGTAATCCATTGCACCCACTGGTTTTGTTTGTTAGAAGTGAAACACTGCAAGTATGTTTTGAAACATTTGTTGACCACTTATGTTTGGCCATTAGACTGGGGGTGATATAAGGTGCTCGTGTTCAATTAGGTTCCCTTCAAATTAAACATCTCTTGCAAAAATGTGTTGGTGAAAGTGGGGTCACGATCAGATACAATATAGGTGTGCATGCCATGTAACTTGAAAATATGATCAAGGAAAACTTGTGTTTCTATTTTTGGTGTGAAAGGGTAGGGTAATGCACAAAAATGAGCATACTTGGAGAGGCGATCAACCACCACCATGATGAATTACTTGTTCCCAACTTTGGGGAGGCCCACTATAAATTCCATGGATAATTTCTTCCACCTAGAAGCTATAGTTGGTAGGGGTTGGATACCTCCTGGAGACTTGATGGTTTCACCTTTATTGCATTGGAACACCTCACATTCAATGACAAAGTGAAGGATATCCTTCTTCATGGCTTCCCAGAAAAAATAATGATGGGAACGAGCATAGGTATTTTAGAAGCCTAAGTGACCCATGAGAGTAGATAAATATAAATAATTTAAGAGCCTCTGCTTGAGGTCAGAAGAGGGAGATAGACCCAAGTGATCCTTATATCTAAGAATATTTTCTTTCTAAGTGTATCTGATGAGAGGATTACGATCCTCTTGAATTCCATGAATCAACCTAGACATAGTCGAGTGTGTAAGACACTCTTGTCATACTTCTTCGATCCAATATAGAAATGGTAATGATAAGGAATAAAGGGAGTCCTCCTCCTCATGTTGCATTGGTTATGCATCTACAAATATATTTTATTTTTCCTTTTTATATATGATTTCATAATCATAACCCAACATTTTGGTCAACCACTTGTTTTGTTCTAGGAAGGATAATGGATGCTCTAAAAAATATTTAAGACTATGGTGATCTATTTTGATATGATAGTGACGTCCCAAAAGATATGGTCACCATGTGTGCACCGCATGGAGAATGGCCATCATTTCTTTTTCATACATAGATCTGCCCAAATTTCATTCACTCAACACTTGGCTTGTAAAGGCCATGGGTAGACCATATTCTGTGAGCACTGATCCTATACTAGTGTCAGAAGCACCTGATTCTACCAAAAAAAAAAATTTGAAGTTAGGAGTTGCTAATACTGGAGTAGTGCACGTGGCATGCTTTAAATATTTGAAGGATTGTTCAAAAACAGGTGTCAAATGAAATGCATTCTTCTTAAGAAGTTCAGTCAAGGGCTTAGAAAATTTTCCATAATGGAAGAAATATTTCCTGTAATATCCTATGAGACCGAGGAAACCACATAGGCACTTTAAAGTCATGGGTCGTGGTCACTCCTGCATTGCTTATATATTTTTGGGGTCCACTCTTACCCCTTCTTGACTCACAATGTGTCCCAATTATTCCACTTTGCTGGTCCCAAAGGAAAATTTGGTATTGTTGACAAACACTTGGTTTTCCTGTAGAAAGTGAAGGAATTTGTCCACATGGAGAAGGTGACTATCCCAAGTGTGGTTGTAAATGAGAATTTCATCAAAGGAAACTAAGACAAACTTTCAAAGGTAAGGTTTCAATATTTTATTCACGGGACTTTGGAAGGTGGATGGGGAATTGCAAAAGAAAAAAGGCATGACCAAGAATTCATAATGTCCTTCATGAGTTTTCAAAGAAGTCTTCGGAATATCTGCCTCCTTCATACAAATCTAGTGATATTCATAACAAAGGTCTAATTTGGCGAAGAAGAAGACACCCTGCAATTCATCCAATAGACCGTCAATGAAAGGAATGGGAAAATTATTTTTGATGGTCTATTTATTCAAGGCACAAAAGTCATGACACCTGCACAAAGTACCTTATTTCTTTAATACCATCACCACGGGGGAAGAATATGGGTTGGTACTAGGGTGAATTACTCATGCCTCCAATAATTCTTGTACCATATTTCCTATTTCATTTTTTTGAGAAAATGGATACCTATAGGGATGGACATTGGGTGTTTAACTGCCTGGAAAAAGAGGGATGTTATGATCATGCTCACCCTTGGAGGGAGGGAAGTCTATTGGAACCTCAAATACCCTGGGGTAATTTTCCAAGATGAGTTGTAGGCTAGGAGGAACTATTAGAGAGGCTTGATATGTGACCTGGATGGCATGAAATTGAGAAATCACACCATGGTGGACTTTATTCAACATTTTTTCCATTCTGTGAGAGTTGATGGTTTCATGGGAGTCTGCTTGGTGACATCAAAGAGTATAGATGTGAGCCTCTTGATTGAATCCCATATATAACTCTTGATAATCCATTGTGATCAATCCTAGAGTGCGAAGCCATTCCACACCTAATACAATATCACATCCACCCATGGAAATAGATAACATGTGGTTTTTCATATGATAATCACCCATTTGGAGTTTGACATTCTCACATTGACCCACACACTTCATCATACCATCATTAGTGATGAGAATTTGAAAATTAGAAACAGGGCAAACAAAGCAATGGATCAGCAAGCCTGTGATGAATAAAATTATGGGTCCTACCACTATCAATCAACACCACAAGCAATCGATGTTTGATATAGCCCTTTATCTTCAATGTTTGTGGGGATGAAATACCCGAGAGGACATGAAGAGATATGAGAGGTTCCTCTAATTCTCTAAGGGTTGCAACTAGATATTCGACGTGAACACTTGGTGGAGAATCCTCTTGGTTAGGATTTTCATCTGACGGTATGTCTTCATAGGAAGAGGAAGCTAATGATTCAATATGGAAGAACTTTTGTTCCCTACATTTATGTCCTGGTGAAAAATTTTCATCACAGTAATAGAAAATTCCTTGCTTGCGACATTCTGCCACTTCTATTGGAGATACCTTTTGGAGCTTCAAGGTTTGTGTTCGAGATGGGTTATTGATCCGAAAATGATCCTTTTAAAGACTATGGTCAAGTTTATACATGAATTGATTTACCATTTAGAAATTAAGAGAAGAATATTAATGAAAGAATGTTGTGACCATATCATAAGTAAAAACAACAAACCATAACACCAAGATTGATAATGGAGTTCGACACAAGTTTTCTTTCTCTGGGCCTTTGTCTCAGTGGGGAAGGATTCTTATTAATATTCAATGCTTTAAGAATACAAAAGAAAGGCTTACATAATATCTCATGAAACCACCTTTCAGATATGCAACTTCTCAATAGAAACGAACATCGCCATTGGCCAGAACATGAAATTATGAGACTTTTGAGTACAAATTCGACTATGCTTGGATCGATATCTCGGTCTCTGGAGACACTTTTATGTTTGTCTACTCGGATGCAAAAACATAAGCCATATTCAGACTCCCCTCGAAACTATGCAACTTTTTAGTATAAATTTGACCTGCTTCTAGACAGTACCTCGGGACCTCCCCTCGATATGAATCCCAATGTTGCACCCTGTCAGATCTGTATAGTTTGTACAGTCTAGATTTGCATGCAAAAAAAATATTTTTTTCTTGATTTTTGTGCCCCCCCAAAATTATTTTTCTCCATTTTCATGATCGGAAAAATAAGTCAGACTCTGTCAAATTTAGCGACAGTTAGCCAGATTTAGCAAGATTCCACTAGATTTGGAGGAACCACTATATTTGGTTGACCTTCTAGAAGGTTCCATGTGTCACCTCCAAATAGTGCCACGTGTCACTTTTTTATTAGGCCAAATCACCCCTAAAAAATCCAAAAATAACTGCCACATGTCAGCCTTTGGTGCTACCATATGTCATGCTGACATCATCATGACATACTACTAATGTCATCATGATGTATTGTTGATGTTATCATTGACTTTGATCGTTGACTTTGACTGTTGACTTTGAATTTGACTTTTTTCCATGTTTGACCTGATCTTCAGATTGTGATAACTTTTTCATATGGTGTCCATTTTCATAATATATATATATATATGGTCGGAATGGGCTCGACAATCCCGACACAATGGTGTTGGTTTTGTCTGATTCTGAGAATTTTGATTTTTAGGCCTTCCTGGATCCATTTGGATCACACCTCCCCACTAATACCTTTTGGTCCTCCAAAAGGATATTAACCAGTCATCAAGTACAAGATAGGCTTCCCCACTTGTCCTTTGTCTTTAAACTATGCCTTGTGCATCTGTTGCATAATAACCATGACAACTGAAAGCATAATGTTAGCCACTTGAACTCATTCACATCTTACTGAATCCACTACCATCCATGTAGAAAACATTAGAAACGATAACATAAAAAATATGACTGAAACTTAACCAGTAGGTTTGATGTGCTTGCATGACATTAACTTATATTGAAGCAAAGTATGATTGAACTCCCATCCTACAACCATCTCATGTTCATGTTTAAGATCAACTGCTTTACTTGGCACAATTATAGGTGTATTGCTTTCATAAGCCGCCTTCTTTAATTATTCCATTGTTAGAAGAGATTGATTTTCTTTTATGTGATGAGAACGTACAACATACTCATTGCCTTATTTAGTTAAGTGATATTGATTTTGTTCCCTATAGAAGATTTCTTTGTGATCATATAAATAAGGGCTACCTAAGACCATTCCACATGTTTCTAGTGGCACCACATCACATGTTACTTTATCCACATACTTATATGTAATTGAAAATTTTATGATACATTGCTTTGTTATGGGCAATTTATGATCTTTGCTTATCCAATTTAGTGAATAGGGTTTGTGATGTATCTTAGTGTTTAATCCCAATTTCTTAACCACTTCTTCTGAAATTAAGTTAGATTGAGATCCATTATTTATCAATGTGTCTATCTTAGTATGTTTCCTTATGACCCTTATATGAAACATTGTACTTATTGAATCAAAATCATCACCAATTTTACCTATCAAACCAATTGTTGTAATCTTAGACTCATCACCTAAATCATACCCCAAGTCTATTGGTCCTGTTGTTGTTGCAACTGTTTTCCTCCATTTTCTCTCTTTGAACCACTTCGTTCTCTTCTTTGGGTGAAATTGACAACAATGGTCATCATCATGCCCTTCTTTCTTGCAATGCTTTGAAGAGAGATTGCATTCCTTCATTGTACTTGAATTTTCTTTCTTTACATCCCTTTTCCTTTTCCATCTTTCTTTGAAGATGTTTCCCCTGATACACTAACTCCAGTTTTTCCTGCTTCAATATACGTTGCTTGAACATAAACTTCATCAAGATTAGTAGGTCCAAAAAAGAATACAATATTATGAATATAAGCAGGAAAACCTCCTATATACTTCATAAGAGTTTCTTGTGTAGTTAATGGAACATCTAACATCAAATCCATCTTACAAAATTCATATGTGTATTCCTGCACTAACTGTCCATTCCTTAACTTAAGACTTTTCCATTCAATTAAATCTTTTTCCTTATATCCCAAAGGATAAAATGGTTTTCTAAGTGTGGAAATAAAATCATGTCATGATGAAAAAATCTTACCAACTTGTTGAGTTCCATGTTGCATTTTACTTTTCCACCAGATGAGAGTTGTTCTTTCAAGACAAAGTGATGCCAATCTAACTTTGGTTGCCTCATCTTTGATTTTTTACACATTACAATATACCTCCATCTATCTAACCCAATTATCAAGTTTCTTAGCATTAACTTCACCATCATACATAGGAAAAACAAATTTTACATCAAGTTTAAGTAATGGCATATCAGGCTTATGTTTATGAGATTTTTTTCTTAAAGAAGTAATATTTGAACTTGTACTTAAAGAAGAAGAAGATGGAGATGAAGGAGGTGAAGGAGGAGTTTTAGGAGGGTCCTCTCCCTATTCACTTTTGTATTTTTTTGAAGATTCTCCTTGAACTGATCTCTTTGATTCCAAGTAATCATCATACAATACTCTTACCATCTCCGACATGGCAAAGAAAGTTCTTTGAAACTCTCTTTTGTTTTGAGAAATTCCTTCTTCTGAAGCCATCTTCTCACTTTGAGATATCCTCTTTCTTGATCCATTCTCTGGATCTCCTTCTACAAGCTCTCCTTCACCATGAATTAGCTTTTCCCTGGTAATCATGCAAAATCAAACAACCAACTATCAACCTTCTCTGATACCACTTGATCTAAAAATGATCTTTTAAAGAATATGGTTAAGTTTATACATAAATTGATTTACCATTTAGGAATTAAGAGAAGAAGCTTAATGAAAGAATATTGCAGCCATATTAGAAGTAAAAATAGAAAACCATCACACCAAGATTGACAATAGAGTTTGACAAAAGTTTTCCTACATCTTTGGGCCTTTGTCTCAGTGGGGAAGGCTTCTTATTAATCTTCAATGCTTTAGGAATACAAAAGAAAGGCTTAAATAACAACTCTTGAAACCACCTTTCATATATGAAACTTCTAGACAGAAACAAACATCACCATTGGATGGAATAGGAAATTCTGATACTTTTGAGCATAAAGTCGCCTATGCATGGATCAACATCTCAGGCTCTAGAGACACTTTTCTATTCAACTACTCGAATGCAAAAATATAAGCCATATTTGGACTCCCCTCAAAATTTTGTAGTTTTGAGTATAAAGTTGACTTGCTTATGAATAGTACCTTGGGACCTCCCCTTAGCATGAATCCCAATGTTGTGCCCTATCATATCCATCTAGTCTCGATTTTTGTGCCAGGCTAAATAAGCTAGACTCCGCCAAATTTAGCGACAATTAGCCAGATTTAGCTACAGTTAGCCAGATAATTTAGGGATGATTTTAGGAGTTAAATTTCTCTCTTGGGATAATTTTCCATGGTTTTTCCAAAAACGAGATTCGTTGTTTTAAAAATGATTCGCCCAAATTCTATAGGATAAAATTATTTTATCTTCAAAATCACCAAAATTTTATAAAAACTATATAAAATAATTAGAAATTTGAATATTTTTACAAAAATATCGCCAAACATTTATAGTTGACATATGAAGGATTAGTAATATTTGCCAATGTTTCTACATTTTAAAATAAATTTCCATCCTTAAAATCATCCCTGGCTAGATTTAGTGAGATTCTGCCAGATTTGGAGGATCTCCGCCATATTTGGTGGTAACTACCATATTTGGAGGAATCGCCAGATTTGGTTGACCTCATAGAATGTTCCATGTGTCACCTCCATACGGTGCCACATGTCACTTTTTTATTGGGCCAAATCACCCCTAAAAAAGCCAAAAATGGCTGCCATGTGTCATCCTCTAGTGTTTCCACATGTCATGTTAACATCAGCATGATGTACTATTCATGTCATCATGATGTATTGTTGATGTCATTGTTGACATTGACCATTGAATTTGACCGTTGACTTTGAATTTGACATTTTTCCTTGTTTGGCTTGATCTTCAGATTGCAATAACTGCTGCATATGGTGTCCATTTTCAGAAGAAAAAAAAAATATGGTCAGAATCAACTCGACAAGCCCGAAGCAATGGTGCTAGTTTCGTTTGATTCTGAGAAATTTGATTTTTAGGCCTTCCTAGATCCATTTGGATCAGTTATCTCTAGGGTGAGGAGGGTTGGGGAATGTATCCTTTAAGGGTGGGGCCTGAAGAATTTTATCTACTTCGAGTGATAATTGGAATGCCTACAACTAAGTAGTAGGATGATGCATGCTCACATGAGATTGAATGTCATCCTTTAAGCCATTGATAAAAAATTCAAGGTAAAATTCATTAGATAAGCCCTCAGTTCATATAGCCAATTTTTCGAATTTCGTGATGAAATATGTGAATGGTCAAGTTTGGTGCAACTTAATGAGCCTTTCCAAAAAATGTGTTTCCATATCAAAATAGGCACAAACTGATTTAGTGAACATGTTCCAAGTGGGTAGTACTGGATAACATTTCCTATGCCACTGCCACCACTAATAGTGTTCTTTATCCAAGTACAAAACCCCTACATGGATTTTGTTCTCATCATCTCGAATATTATGAAGGGAGAAGTATTGTTTTGTTTGACAAACCCATCATGTTGGGTTAGATCCATCAAATGTATGCATGTCAACTTTAGGCACCTTATTCCAAGAGTGTGGAGAACCCCAAGGGGAGTAGGATGAATGGTTAGGCTCATAATAGGAGGCTTGAGGTTCCTCAACATTGGGATCAACATTATTATCCTTGATGATTTTCTTCATGGATTCTTGGAAGGCTACGTGGACTTATGTGCATATGGAAGATTGGACTTGTGTGTTGAGGGTGGTAAATTGTTGTTCTAGGGTGGACACCTTAGAATCCAATTCTTCTTGGTTCTAAGATTGAGTGGTAGGCATGGTGGTAGATTAGGTAGAAGATGACAGGTCAGGATGGATCTCTGGTCCAAAAAAATTGAGAGGTACTAGGGTGATCAGGACAAATAGAGGAGTCCAATGGGATAGGTCACAAATAAGGGTGTCCCAGAAAGGGTTAGGTATGCGGGTAAAAAAAAGATTAAAAGTGAAGGTTACCATTGCAATCAAAATGAAGAGAGGAATCCAATGGAATAATTCACAAATAAGGGTACAACTAGGCCCCCGATTTTATTTTTTTTATTCCTGCGGAGTTATACTACAACCTGAATACTTCTACAGTGGTGGAATTCCCAAATTCTCAATGAAAAAAAAAGTCAGCAGGGAATTTTTCTGTAGTGAAAATTTAGGGAGGGGCCAAGTTGCACTGTAATAGATCGGTTATTTATGTACCAAGGGTTAGGGATTCCATGGTATCTACATTCAATGGTTTTCCATATGATATATCTCTCTTATATATGTACAAGATTGAATAGTAGTACTTGGCCCAATATCTCAGGGAATCAATTAAGGAGGCTAGACTGTACCCTTACCCGTACTACATGATTATCCAAGTACTAGAGAGTGTCTTACCAAGTGTTGTTCTTAGTGAAACTATAGCAATCAGGAGACCGATCGGTTTGTCTATGGAGGTCTTCAAGATATCTAGGCCATTCCATATACATGTGTTTTCTGATGTGCTACAGCTCAAAGGGGTATAAACATGGGTTACAAGGGTGGCCAACAATGTGCACTTAAGTACCCCTTGTAGTTCCTACGTTTATTATTCCCTAACCACGTATTTATGCATTGAACAACATATATGATCTGTAGATTAAAGACGTTGGAATACGTCTCTACCTTGAAAATATTTACCCCACAATTTATGCCCAAGAAAGAGCTTTGATACCACTCATAATATTCCAGATGCAATATAATATGCAGAACATAAATATTTAGCAAGAAGTAATGGAACAACAAGAATATAACTACAACAATACCAAAATAATACCAAAAAGATAACTTTTATTAAAGATAGCAATATTCACGTTCCTCTTCAAGGGGGCAACGTCCAACAGAGTAGAACTCTATTACAATAATCTCCAAGACAAAAATATCCAATACCTCCTACTATTATTTATACTAATTCTACCTTCTAAGGAAACTTCTAGAGGATGATATTTCTAGAAGCGGAAGCTTCTATTAGGTCTTCTTTGACTTACTCTCCATTATTTATTGGGCCTTATTAACTAATGTCGGCCCTTATTACATAGAAAAAATATCCTACTAACTAATGAACCACGAAGAGGGTTTAGGATCAGATCCTAACAGAGAGAAACTCAAAAAATGGGACAACATGTACTTGGAATTGAGGAAATTCCCTGAGGCATGGAAGTAAATGAAGTAATAGAATAACCTAGCTGGTCAAAGAAAAATTGATGGAAACTAGGGAAAATGATCATGATCTCGCTTCCCAAGAGCCAAAAATCTTTGAAGAAGATTATGTTACACTTCATCATGTGGCCTACCACAAGAATTCTAAGAAATTGTTAATATAAAAAGTAAATATAAAAAATGATAAAGTTGTCGAGAAATGGAAACCAAAGATCAATTTTCATGGGGTTCTATGGTCGAAAATCATGTAATTTAATGATGCAATTGGGGAAGCACTAAAGGAATCTATTTTTGATATTGATAAAGAATATTCATTTTTAAAAGAAACAATATAGGAATTGGAGAAAGTCCTAATTCCAAAATCATTATTTGTCGAACCTATAACTATAGTTCAGAAAGAAATTACCCTTGAAGATGTCCCAGAAAGCAATTCCAAATTGAGGGGTTCATCCAGTTTACTAATGGATATAATAAAATATGTTGAATATGGTATCCATAAGACAATAGACATAATCCTTGAAATATGGGAATGTGCACAAATTTCAACCAACTTCGCAACAAAGATTATGCACTTTAATGAATATCTCCAAAAGGAATTAGAAAACGATGATGGATTTTACAAAGAAGCAATGGGAACAATTGCACAAAAAGTTTCAAGTTTGAGAGACACACATAGAAGAGAACAAAAAATTTCCTCCAGTATTCGAATGGAACATATTAATTCTTTTTGGCTCAGAAGGATCAAATGCTTAAGGGAATTGTTATTTGAGTTGGATGTTGTAAACATTAAGAGGTGTGACATATTTCTAAACTTGTTTATCTTACGAAATAATGGTATGGCCCGAATTTATTAATTAATACCATAATTATGTCTAAGGAGAAACTAATGGAACAACTAGAAGAATTAAAAGTTGCATGGGAAAATGAATTTAGTGACTCGGTTGAATTCTCTAAAGAAGAAGTGGAAAGGTGGCTTGTCCAATATATAAATAAGAATGTTGATACTGAGGACATGTTGCACAAATTAAGCATAGATTTAAGAGGACTAGAGGATGAATTATTTGAAACAAAAACCAAACATGAAATGATGGTTTCTCCAATGAGGGAGTATATAAATTAAGAATGGATAACAAAAGAGTTAGTTAAGATAACCAAGACAGATCAACAAGAAGTAGTTACACCAATTATGATACCTCTAACACAACAAAAAAATCTACAAAAGATGCCTCAACAAGCCAATGAAGGGTTCTGAATTTCCATCGTATTAAGTCGAGTAGTAATCTTATTCTTTTCCTCACCATTTTTCTTCTTAAGCCAATTGTCATTTTTCCTTTTTCATTACCAGCAACCTGAGAAACCTGAGGATGAACCTTGACTATTTTATTTTCTTTCTATGTCTCTCTTTCATTTTATGGTCCATAGGAACCCCATCCCATTCCTCTTTGAAGGAAAAATGCAGTGTATTTTATTTGTAACCCCAGACATTACTACTCATTTTATTGAGACATCTATTATTTTTTGAGGTTCTCGGAGAACTAGTTTGGGACATAACATTATTGATTTATCAATACTTTAATTTTAAGAATGATATTTCAGGTGTGTGTCTATCAAAATATTCATTGAATTTAATGGAACAATCATTTATATTTCTCTTCTATACGTGGTCCATATTTTCCTTTCCCTTTGTTGAATATTATGTTCTAATTTGATTAAAGTTGTGATGGAAATGTCATCCTATGTTAACACATTCTCTCTTGGTTTACAAATATTGTAACATAGTGTAAATATTTTCTCTCTATAAGATACCTGGTCCCTTCTTAGGTATTCTTTGCATGTGAATATTTATTTCAAGAATAAGCATGGTCCTTTCTCAGGAATTTTTATGTTATTGGATGTTATTTGAAATAGAGAAGTACCAACTCTTTAAAAATGTGGGGGGGTTTATCCTCCTGAGGTTGACTTAAAGACCATAAGAAATTTTTTTATATCAACATTTGTGGTGACCATGCTGGGGAACTAAACCAAAGGTTGGTTTTGCAGACTAGAAATTTTAGTGACTCTACCTAAACCCAAGCAACCCCAAATACAAATTGGATTAAGAGATAAAAGAGGTATCTTACACTAGTTGTATGTTGTAACAATCACAATAGTAAAGAGTCATGAAGAACTGGAAAGAACTTGGGAATTTTTTGCACAAGAAGAAGAAAGAGAAATATTCTTGAGACAAAGAAGGTAGGTGTAGTTATAAGAAAAGTTGAAATCATACAAAGGTCCATTAACAAGAAGTAAAAGTAAGAATCTTGAGATTCATGAAGTTGACTAAAGTTCATTATCTGGAGTAGGTGATATAATAATCGTGGGTGATCAAGAAGAAAAAAAAACAAAATTCCTAATAAATAAAGATAAAGAAATAACAAACAAATATACCCAACAAGTGTAAATGTGAATGAACCTGCACAGATAAGATCTAGCTAGAAAAAATACATACACAATTTGCAGAGAAATGAGAAAGGAGAGAAACAAGAGAAAAATAATGGAGGAATTCTATTAACTAAATGAATGAATGATAATTTACACATTATATACTCTGTATAAATCAACTAATGTGCACTGGAGGAGAATTAAATGCACCATAGTGGTGGTCTAGAGTGATATGAACACACATCGACAGTTGCAAGAGTAAACTCCCACCTAGTCTAAGTTAACTAGTCTCTCAGTCTTCATTTAACTGACTGAAATAGAGTGAAGTGAGGAGGAGATCGAGGCATCATGAGTAATGCAATAGTCTATTGATAATCCCAAGGACAATGCACATTATTTGGTGATGATCCCAATGATGCATGGTGATGAAACCAATGTGGCATCTAGACTTCACTCAACTTATCAAATTGAATTTTGAATGAAAGAGAATATTCTCCTAGAATGTAGGAAAAGGAATATTATCCATAAACTATAGGAGATTGAATAATGACTAATAAACATAGAGAAAACCTTAGGAAAAAATAAATCCTAGGTGTGTGTGAAGTATCTCCAACACCCCCCCTGAACATCACTATGGTGAAAACAAAGAATGGGTCTCGACAATGAGGCCATTTTAGGTACCCAAATACAAAAGATACACTAAAATAAACAAGGAAAGAGGGAAAACCTCATGGGAAACCACCCCCTCAAAGTACAATGTATGTAAAAAGAAGAACTAACAATTGCTAGGAAACTGTGTCCTTCACTCCAAGATGACTGTGTAGAGAATGGAACTTATGCTCAGTGAAGGTCTTTGTGAAGATGTATGTAGTCTATTCTACTGAAGGACAAAATTCTAGGTTGATGATCTCCTCGTGTAGTGAGTCCCGAATGTAGTGCATGTGGATCTCAATGTGCTTCATCCACTGCCTCTAAATTGGATCTCTGCAGAACTTTAGAGTGCTCTAGTTGTCACACTATATGATGATCGACAGATGAAACTGAATGTCCAAATTAAGGATAAAATGTTGTAGCCATATAGCTTGAATGGTTATGTTAACTACCCCTATGTACTCTTCCTCGACTAAAGATAGAGAAATAAAAACTTGCTTCTTTCTCGACCAACGGATGGGCCTGGAACCCAAATTGAATGAGTAACAAAATATGTACTTGTGATCAATGCTATCACCAACCTAGTTAGAATCAATGAATATGATGAGGTTCAATGTATATTTTGTTTCATAGTGAATATCAAAGGTGATTGTTCCCTTTACATATCAAAGGATGCATTTTGCAGCCTTCTAATGTAGCTCATGCAGCTCCTGCATGAACCTGGATATTGCTCCAACTATATAGGAGAGGTCCATTCTAGAGTGTGTGAGATACAAAATGATCTCCACTAGTTGTATGTATAGTTTGTTTTCCACCAATGTATTTTCACCACCATCATAAAGTATGACTCTCGATAGGAAGGGAGTCGTGGAAGACTTGCATTCTGTCATGTGAAATATCTCAAGGAGATATCATGCATACTTGGCCTGAGAAAGTTTGATATATGATGCATCCTGATTGATATTGATTCCAAGGAAGAAATGTAGCGGACCCATGTCCATCATTAAGAACCTATCATTCATAATCCTCTTGACTTCATCAACCGTTGAATTTAAGCAACCGATGATCAACAAATCATCAACATACAAAACTAGGAGTAGAAGTGAATCAACCATCCTGAGCATGTAAACATTTGAGTCTAAATTAAAACGTACGAATTTATGTGATAGCAGGTAGGAGTCCATCTTGGCATACCATGACCTCGAGGCCTTCTTGAGGCCATAAAGGGACTTCTTCAGTCAACATACCAAAGATGAATTCTGCACAAATCCCTGAGGCTTCTCCATATAGATCTCCTTAGAGAGATTGACATGAAGAAATGCATTCTTCATGTCCATATGATGGAATTCCATATGTACATGAAGAAAATCTCTCATCATAGTCAATGTCGTGCACCTACTAAAAGCCTTTGGCAACTAGCCTGGATTTGTATCTACTAACATGTCCATCCACTACGCTCTTGGTCCTATAGACCCATCTACACCTGACAAGTTTCTTTCCTGAAGGAAGGGAAACCAGATCCCAATTCTGTTTCTTCTAGAAGAAGTTGTATTCCTCCTCCATGACAGATTCCCAAAAGGTATTCCTCACAACCTCGCCATAAGACTATCGATCTGAATATTAAACCAAGAAAATATTCTTGGGTAGAATTGTTTCAGTGGAAGTGAGTGAAAGAGGAGGCTCCTCAAAATCATATCAAGTCCTCATAGTATCAACTAGATCCCCAACTAGATCTTATGCATCGTGAAGAGTAGTCTTGGCCCATTCCTATTTGGGCCTTTGATCTGGCTCTGCATCATAATCTATGTGCAATGACTCTACATATGATTGTACTAACTTAGTATCTAAATATTCTAAACCCTCTGAATAATAAATCTCATCTGAAGAAGAGTCTTCTTGTGCATGCTCATCATCTCTCACGGGTGGAAGAACATAAGTTTGTGCTTGCAGCTGTTGAGGTACATGCGAGATACTTTCCTCAAATTGGACACTACGCTCAATGATGAGCCGGTTCAAGAAGAGATCAATGTGTATATCCCTTCACATCATTGGGGTATCCAACAAATATACATTATGTGTTATGTGGATCAAGTGCCTTCCTCTTATCAGAGTGATTCTTGGCCCATGCACAAGAACCAAATATACGAAAGTGGGTCACTTCCGGTTTGAGGCCGCTCCAAGCCTCATAGGGGCTCTTATCCTTGATATATCTATGGGAAGATCTTTTTTATATGTAGGTTTCACAATTAAGTGCTTCATCCCATAATCTCTATGGAACTGACTTTGCATGTATCATGCAATATGCCATCTCTTTGATAGATCTATTTTTCCACTTAGCAACTCTGTTTTGTTGTGGAGTATAGGGAATTGTGTGTTGCAAATGAATCATGGACTCAATACAAAGATTTTTTATCTCATGTTTGACATACTCCCCCCCATTATTTGTTCAGAGGGATTTGATCTTCTTTCCTGACTGTGTTTCAATAAGGACTTTGAAATCTTTGAGGTGTTGAAAGACCTATCATTTTTACCTAAGAAAGAAAGTCCATGTGAAGAGTGAGAAATCATCAACATAAATGAGCATGTACCTTGTTTTACTAATTGATGGATGTTGAAAAGGGATCATTAGATCACTATGGATCAGATCTAAAGGAAAGGATGCCTTCTGATTCTTTTCTTTGTTGAATTTCTCTTGAGGGTGTTTTCCAAGAACACATCCCTCACAAATTCCTTTGGAGAAGTGGATATCAAGTAGACCGTGAACCATTCCCTGTTTGCTAATTTTTTTCATATATCTGAAATTTAAATGCCTGAACCTTTCATGCCATATCCTACTGCTTTCATTAGCATGGGTAAGCAGTAATGCAAAATCTGGTTCAATGAATTTAGAAATTGTGTAGAGTCTGGATTGATGATTTACCTCACCAATAGCAACTTTGGAATTGGTTTGCATGTCATATATATCCACAACAGAAGGTGTGAATATCACTCACTTTTTGGTGCCAGAGTTTTTCATCTGATAGACGAAGAGAATATTGACATAAAGTTTGGCAATGTGTAGTACATTCTCGAAGCTTTCGTTTCTAAGTTCAATCCTTCCTTTGCTAGTGACCTCGACCTAAGAGTTGTCCCCCATTAGAATAGGATGACATTTGCATGCATTCAATGAATATTAGACTTATTTTGTGGCATCCATGTGGTGTGATGCACCTGGATATACAATCCAAGCATTGGGACATGAGTTGATGGCAATCAAAGCATGGCTAGAATTTCCTTTCTTGGGATTCTGATCTTCTGACTTCTTCTTCTTGGCACCCTCGGGGATGCAATCTCCAAGGCTATTTTGTTGAAATATTTGGGCCATTTGATCTATCTATTTCTGCATACATGTGGATTCTGGATGGAATTCTTTATGGAAGTAAGTGCATTTCTCCCCTTTCCACCTTTAGATCTGGAGGCATCATTGAAGAGTTTTGAGTAACCTTGCTTCTTTGGATTTGCATGTGCTTTCCTTTTGTCTTTTTCTTTAGATTTATGATTTGGATGATTTCTACCATCTTGCACATCAAGTGCAGACATATTTGGGCCTTTGATTTTTTCCATGTTGATGATCTTGTTCTTCTCTTGCGTTAGAGACTCGATAAAGACCTCAAGAGAATCCATTTTCTAGATAGCTCCAGAGGCAAGCCTAACTGACTAAAATTTGGATAAAAACATTGAGTATTCCAGACCAATTTTGGAGAGAATGGTAAGAACCATTTGTTTCTCCTCTTTAGATTTATCAACCCCGCAAGCCTTGAGTTGCGAAAACAAATCGTTATATTTGGTAAAGAAATCTTGGATATTGTCGAAGGTTTTTGGATCCAAAGTGAGAAATTCCACCTCGATCATGTGTCCCCTCATCTCATCCTATTTTCTAAAAATTCCTTCCATGGTGGTCCAGGCTTCATTGGCAATTTTACAGGAGGATATGTGAAAGAGGAGTTCAGGAGAAATGAGACTACAAATAGTTCCATACGCTTCATCCATTCGATTCAAATACTTGGATTTTTCTATGGTTGATGTGGGTTCAGTCTTTGTGTACATGGTTAAATTGTATAATCCTCTACTTCAAAGATGCACTACCATCTTCTCCTTCCATGCAAATAAATTTTACGGTGTAAGAATGAATTCTTTTGGAAATTCCATTTTTCCCACTGTCTTCAATCTTCGGTACCTACAAAAAGAATCTATTGTGTATTTTTCCTAGCAATTTTTCAGCTCTGATACCATGTAAATTTGAATGAAACTTCATAAATAAGATCTAGCTAGCAAAAATACATACACAGTTTGTAGAGAAATGAGAAATGAGAGAAACAAGAGAGAAAAAATGGAACAATTATATTAACTAACTGAATGAATGATAATTTATACATGATATACTCTGTATAACTGAACTAATGTGCACTGGAGGAGAAGTGAATGCTCCATAGTGGTGGTCTAGAGTGATATGGACACACACCGACAATTGTGGGAGTAAACTGCCACCTAGTCTTTGTTAACTAGTCTCTTAATCTTCAGTTAACTGACTGAAACAGATTGAAGTGAGGAGGAGATCAAGGAATCATGAGTAATGTGTTAGTCTGGTGATAATACCAAGTACAACATGCATTATCCGGTGATGATTCCAATGCTACATGGTGATGAAACCAATTTGGCATCTAGACTCCACTCAACTGATCAAACTGAAGTGTGAACTGAAGAAAATATTCTCCTAGAATGTAGGAAAATGAATATTCTCCCTAAACTATAGGAGACTGGATAATGAATAATAAACATAGGGAAAACCTTAGGAAAAATAAATCATAGGTGTGTGTGAAGTATCTCCAACAAGAAGAAGAGTTAGGTCTAGCCCACTCAATTTACATGGAGAACAACATACATTACCAACCTTGTCTCAAGCAGTTTTACCTATATTTTTTAGGTGATGGGATTATGGATCCAAAAAGACAGATGGATTAGTTCCTTAGTGTTTGTGATATTCATTTGATTGAGCATGAAGATGTGATGGTTAGAGTATTTCTGCAAACTTTGATAGTTCCAACTTATGAATGGTATCTTTCCCTCCCAACACAATCAATTGGTTAATTTGATGATATAGAAAATATGTTCATAACTAGATATGCACATCCTATTGCATACCATACTTTTCTTACTCAATCCACCCAAATCCATCTCCAAAATGGGGAAATAATGCATACCATACTTTTCTTACTCAATCCACCCAAATCCATCTCCCAAATGGGGAAGGAATTGAGGATTCTAATTTACAAGTTTTTAAGATGTTGAACCAAATCCTAGATGGGAAATTCTCAAACAATCCTTTCATATTCATATTTTATAAGAATTACATTCCCTCAAATGTAAATTATGCAATAAGAGCTTCACAAATAAATAACTTGAATGAGGAAATCTATAAGAAAATAGAAATGAAAGAATATATGTTAGAGACTAATGTTGATCCTGAGATTATTCTTGGAAAAGTGCAAAGACTATCTACTTTTAAATTTTTTTGAAAATGATGTGAAAAACAGTAGCTATAAAAAATACAAGACAATATATATAAATTTGTCTAAAAATTTAAGATAGATACCAAAATTTAATCATAAAAAAACATATTTGATTTATTAAAAAAATGTAATAAAATAAATATTAAAATAAAAATTTAATAAATTAAAAATTAGAACAATTTTACTCATATATCTAAACTAATAAATATTTCAAAATTATGATAAAAAAATTAAAACGTTAACTTTCACTTATATAAAACTTTTCAATTGCTTCAAGTGTTAGCTCAAACGATCTTGAATCAGATACAAAACGGAGAAAGGCTAGAGTGCATGAAGTAGAGTACGTAGAGGCAATTTTAATAATTATACGTTGCTAATTAGAAAATATCCTCTTTTTCATTAAATTTCCTTTCTCTGCCTGCCTAGGGAGATAATGGCCTTTTTCAATATGGAAATTCACACAACTGTTATAGACAGTTGTAAGGATTCCAGTGTGCTGCGGTTGCTAACTTTTGTAGAGAATTTTGTTTAATTTGTATATATATTTTTAATTCCGTGAAAGAAATAGAAACTTCTTTTTCACACAATGGAAACAGAACTGATAAATGACACGTGGAGAAAAAATATGGAATCACTCCTCTCTAGTAGAATACAGAAGCAATGAAGAAGCTAAATAATATTGATGAAGAATCTAAATAATAACAAAGTAAAGCTATACAAAATATAGAAATTCTATATTTGCAAAATTTGCATGCAGTCAAGTGAAGTGGGCTTTATCATGAGCGGATTATAGTTTTAATAAACTTAAATATATATATATATATATATATAATATTTTAGATTATAATATATTTAGATATGGATAAATTTCAATAAAATTAAAATTCAATTTAAGAGAATTTATTCAATATCTAAATTATTAATTTAATTTATTTTAATAATTATAATAATTATATAAATATATTTAATATAATATTGAAACTTTAATATCCATAAAGATTTGATTAAAAAATAAAAAAAAATATATATATAATTTTAATATCTTTTAAAAATTAAATTTTATATATAAACTTTAAACATTTTTTTAAATTTAAAGTATTATTCTTTTTTAGAAAAAGTTGAATAAAGTTGAATAGTAGTAATGAACAATTTATATCACTTATTAATCCTTTTAATCACAATGTATATTTCTTTAACTTATTCAACAATGTTCATCACTTCATCAATAATATGTTATTGCATCATATAGCATTAACATTTATCAGTGCATAATAAATAATAATAGACACATCCACACAATGCACACTACACCAGTATTTTACGTGGAAACTCAATGCAGAAAAAAAAGACAGAATGTTTTTCTTATATGTATTTAAGAATTAAATTCAAGGAAGCACCAACATCTAATTCTCTGGCTCCAACCCCCTATGTACTTCGACGTCAACCGAAAGGTGACTACAACCACCCAATTCTTTGGCCCCAACTAGAAGGAGGCTCCAACCCCCTGTGTTCTCCAGCTCTAACTAGAAGGTGGCTACAACCACCCAATTCTCTGGATCCAATGAGAAGGAGGCTCCAACCCCCTGTGTTCTCTAGCTCCAACCACCTAGTTCTCAGGCTCCAACTTGAAGGAAGCTCTGACTCCTTGATTCTTCGACATCAACCAGAAGGAGGATACAACCCCCTTTCATTGCCCCGTCCAACCACCCTGAAATATAACTATCAAATAAATGATGAAACCACTGCAACACTATCATTGTGAGATATATCATTGTAAACTAGTACCAATCTATGCCAATAACTTGTTACATGTACCGACAACATGTATCAATCCGTACCAATAACCTGTAATCAAGATGTACCAAGATATACCAAATACACCAACAACCTGTACCAACACTCTCCTCAATATATATG
>ML790329.1:0-25237 GCA_009831015.1 Picea engelmannii | reverse complement strand
TAACCACAAGAGATAATTGTGGATCTAGGAGAGATTAGTGGATCAACATTTATGAGTTAGGTATCTTACCTTTTGTATAAATAAGAGTGTCTTCTCCTCTCAAGGGTACTCAACTAGTGAATTAGTGATTAATTAGATTATTGTAATCCTCTTTTTTCCTTCAATAAAGTTAATGAGTTCATTTCCAACATTGTGAATTGATTTCCAAGATGTGATGATTGCTTGATGTGCACGTTGAGGAATGGAGGGCCCCCATCAACCACAGTGAGCACAACTCCTCTTTTTCATTTGTTGTAGTTAAATTGTTCCATTTTCATTTCTGCAAATTGATATTTAGTTAACCAAATTTTGATAGATGTGTGTGATTGTTAATTGATATTGCTACAGATAATTAAGTCAAAGTCCATCTTTCCATTTCACGAGCTTGTGAATGGACAAGTCATTATCTGAGAAAGATCTTTTGAATGCATGATTAGTAAGATTTTGTTTGCAAGTTTTGATTTCTAGATTTTGAATTGCATGAGTGGAGAATGTTATTTGAAAAAAAGTGTGAAAACCAAACATCTTGTTATTGATTGTTTCTTGATTGAACTATACTCATCAGACATATGAACCTATCTTTTATCGACACATATAGTGTATCAACTCTACTGATTACAAATCCTGATCGATAATTTATGTTTGGTAATATATTATGCATATAATTGCACCAACAGACATTATAGAGCAAGTGCATCCATGCAAGCGATGATTATTAATTTGGGAGGAAGGAGGTTTCCTTACAAAGATTTAAATATGTGACATATGATATTGATGGAGGAAAAGAAAGAGAAAAGATACAATTGGTTACTTCCCAAGTACGATTTTGTGACTTCGTGAAGGAATTTGTTGAAAATACACAACATTATGTTCAACATGTCCATGTGGATTGATGGTAGGATGAACATTTTAGAATATGCAGAGATACATTTCATGTTGGTAGTTTGTTATTAATGGTTGATTTTGATGATAATTACACCCTTCAACCGCAAAATGAGATTCAAAGCCAATATTATCACTCAGAGAGGCCAGCATAATGGTACATATCACATACATGCATGGGTCAGCTAGTAATGAACAAAACATAGTTATATTGAAAGATTATCACTTCTACATAAGCGATGATTGATGTCATGACTTAGCCTACATGAAACATTGCTTTTAGTTGTTCTAGAATCACCTTAAGGAGAAGAACATACAGATGGATCAACATTGGATTTGGTCATATGGTTGCACAGGCCAGTTCAAAAATGATCATGTATTTCAATGGTTATATATGTTGCACAAAAAACTAAAGGTACCACATATTTGGAACTATTTTGAGTTTGGGAACAGGAAATGGGAGCATGATGGAGCAGGTGCATGCATAAAAAGAGAATTACGTAGGAAATAAATGAAGTTCACAACTACTTCCCTCATTCGAGATGCAAAATACATTGTTGAATGGTGTTCTCCAGTAATGGGAGAGGGAAAAGGAACCTATGAAGACCAATCACACAAGAAAGGGAATGTACATAGATATTTTTGGGAGGTGGTCAATGTAGATCGATCATAGTGGTATGAATGCAAAAACATCCAGGGCACTCGTGTATTCCATTCAGTTATAACATCAGGAATTGTAATAGTTGAAATATGGATGAGAAAAATCTCTTGGTTTTGTGGTCCATGTAGTAGTAATGAATGGGATAATTGTGAATCGACAGATTAAGTTGATAGATGGGATCGTGTATCACTCCCCATTGGTCAATGTATAACTATGGACTTATCCCAATTGGAGGATCAGTCAATTATTTTAGTATATTATGATCATGTCTCGGATCTCATACTGTCAGGTTCGTTGAATCCTTTTGTTAAATTTTGAATACCTAGAATTAATGTTTTATGCTTTGGTCATTAAATGGGCTCACATTTTAGCACTCCATTTTTTGCAGGGCACATATAAGTAATGGTTTCAATAAGATATAATTAATGGGGAACTAATTATTGGCTGACACAATGCTTAGAGGGAAAACATAACCTCATGCGATCAGTAACAGACTCTGAAGGAATTGAATTTATGATTGGGTCGATGGTTATTAAAGAAGAATATCTGACACATCATGAAAGAAAAAGAAATAAAGGTGGTTATTTATTTCAAGATTATAAACCAAGTCAAGTCGTATACCACTTTACAAACTTGGTTATTGGTACAAACCTTCAGCTACAAAAAATGCCAAGAAATAACTCATAAAAGGTACGATACTTATTTCCTTACTTTGAGCATGAGAATTTAATGGAGACTGTCTGTATTAGAAGTGATCTTGATGGTCTACTTGAATGAACATAGGTATGTAAAAGAAATAATTTTGGATTCATTTTGACTGTTGTTAAAATATTTGGAATGCCTTGCTTTACCTTACCATGCCATGCCTTTGCTTGCCTTGCATTTCCTTGCATTTCCTTTCCTTCACTTGCTATGCCATGCCTTTTCATTCCTTGTCTTTCCATGCCTTGCAATTCCTTTCTTTTCCATGCCATGCCTTTTCTTTAATTTCCTTCACTTTTCATGCAATTCCTTCACTTACCTTTCCATGCCATGCCTTTCCTTGCCTTATTTGTCTTTCCATGACTTTCCTTCACCTACCATGACATGCTATGTCATGCCATTCATTTCCTTGCCATACCTTGCCTTGCCATGTCATTCCTTTCCTTCACTTTCCATGACATGCCTTTCCTTGCCTTTCCTCGCCTTCACTTTCCATTCCATGCATTGCATTTCCATGAATTTCCTTTCCATGCCTTTCATTGTCATTCCATGACTTTACTTTCCTTCACTTGTCATGACATTTCTTTCCTTGCCTTTCCTTCCCTTTCCTTGCCTTGCCTTTCCTTCACTTTCCATGACATGCCATGCCATGCCATGCATTTCCTTGGCATTCCATGCCTTTCCTTGCCTTGTATTTCCTTGTATTTCCTTTCCTTCACTTCCCATGCCATGTCTTGCCATGCCTTTCCTTTCGTTGCCTTTCCATGCCTTTCCATGACATGCCTTGCCTTGTTTTTCCTTCACTTTCCTTTCCATGTCAGGTATTTCCTTTCCATGCCATGCCATGCCTTCACTTTCCATGAAATGTCTTTCCATTCCATGCCATTCCTTTCCTTTCCTTAACTTTTCATGCCATGCTTTTTTATTTTCTTGCCTTGTCTTGCCTTGTCTTTCCTCACCTTTCCTTCACTCTCCATGTCATGTCATGCCATGACTTGCCTTGCCATGCCATGCCATTCGTTGCCTTTCTTTGCTTTCACTTTCCATGAAATGCCTTCACTTTCCTTTCTATGCCATGTCTTTCCTTGACATGTCATGCCATGCCTTCAATTTCCATGCCATGCTTTGCCTTGCCTTCACTTTCCATGCCATGTCTTGCCTTTCCTTTCCTTGCCTTTCCTTTCCTTAACTTTCCATGCCATGCCTTGTCATCCCTTGTCATGCATTTCCTTTCCATGCCTTTCCTTCCCATGCCTTACCTTTCCTTCACTTTCCATGCCATGCCTTGCCTTTCCTTTCGTTGCCTTCACTTTCCATGCCATGCCTTGCCATGCCTTGATTTCCCATGCCTTTCCATGCCTTTCCATGACATGCCTTGCCTTGATTTTCCTTCACTTGCCATGCCATGCCTTCACTTTCCTTTCCATGCCATGCCTTTCCTTGCCATTTAATTCCATGTCTTCACTTTTCACTTTCCATGCCATGCCTTGTGATACCTTTCCTTCACTTATCATGTCATGCTTTTCCCTGCCTTGCCTTCACTTGCCATTCCATGACTTTTCATGCCTTGTCTTGTCGTTCCTTTTCATTCCTTGCCCTACCATGTCATGCATTTCCTTGTTTTTCCTTCACTTTCCATGTAATGCCTTCACTTATCATTCCATGCCATGCATTTCCTTGCCTTTCCATGCCATTCCATGCCTTCACTTTCCATTACATGTCTTTCCATTCCATGTCATGTCTTTCCTTTCCTTTCCATTCCATGCCATACAATACCATGCCATGCCTTGCCTTTTCATGCCATGTGATTCCTTGACATGCCATTCCTTTCCATTCCATGCCTTTCCATGTCATTCCATTCCTTTACATATGATACAATGCCTTGTCATGCCATGTCATGCATTGCCTTGCCATGCCTTTCATTGTGTTCACTTGTCATGCCATGCCTTGCCTTGCTTTTCCTTCACTTTCCTTTCCATGTCATGCCTTGACTTTCCATGCCATGCCATTCCTTCAATTTCCATGACATGTCTTGCCATTCCATGACATGCCTTGCCTTTCCTTCACTTGCCATGGAATTCATTGCCTTTCCTTGCCTTTCCTTTTCTTCACTTACCATGCCATGCCATGCCATGCCTTGCCATGCCTTTCCATTCCTTGCCTTTCCTTCACTTTCCACTCCATGCATTGCCTTGCCTTGCCTTGACTTGCCTTATCTTGCCTTCATTTTCCATGCCATGCCTTTCCATGCCTTGCTATGAATTTCCTTGCCATGCCTTTCCATTCCATGCCTTGCCTTTATTTTCCTTCACTTGTCTTGCCTTCACTTTCCTTGCCATGCCTTTCCTTTCCTTTCATTTCCTTCACTTGACATGCCATTCCTTTCCATGCCTTGCCTTACCATGCCTTATCATTCCTTTTCTTTCCATGCCTTGTCATGCCATGCATTTCCTTGATTTTCCTTCACTTTCCATGTCTTTCCTTTCCTTGCCCTTCCATGCCATGCCTTCACTTGCCATGCTATTCATTGCCATGCCTTTCCTTCACTTGTCATGCCATGCCTTGCATTTCCTTTCCTTTCCTTTGCTTTCCATGCCATGCCTTGCTATGCCTTGCCTTGCCATGCCTTGCCTTGCTACGCCTTGCCATGCCTTGCCTTGCCATGACATGCCTTGCCTTGTTTTACCTTAACTTGTGATGTCATGCCTTCACTTTCCATTCCATGCCATGCCTTTCCTTTCCATGCCATGCCTTCACTTGCCATGACATGCCTTTCCATTCCATATCATGCCTTGCCTTGCCTTGTCATGCCATACCATACCATTCCATGCCTTTATTGTTCATGCCTTTCCATGTGTAACATAACCATGGTGGGGCATCAAAATTTCTCCCTTCTTAGGAGAATAAAAAAACCCCATTTGGGGTTTCTATCCCATCCTGATCTTCCAAAGCTTTCTAGCCATGATCTCCATGATCTGAATCGAGCTCAGATATGATAGGTAGCCTCTCCCAAGTTCTTCAGGTTCTTCCATCCATCTATACTCACATATGACCGCGGGATATGACCAGACGCCAAGACAATAGGCACCAAGACAACCACCGTGTGAATCCTCCAAAGTGGCAAATCTCTGAAGTCCACAATCCGACAATGCGTGTCCTCAAAGATTTTTGACGGTCCTGATTGATTTCAGGACTTCGGCATTCAAAATTTTTGAATGCTTCAAAGGCGTTTCTCCTCGAAGTACCCCACACTCGAAGTTCCAGATCAGGCGCCACACGTCCATCTAAATCAATGGATCAGGTCCACTTCGATAATTCATCGTTCAGGAGTCCCGGATGCTCACACCACCTTTTCTCCCAGAGTGTTTTATTTCGGAGTTAAGGATCGTGTGTCATGCATCCTTCTCATTCGATGGTGGGGATCCACTTCGGGTGACCCTCTGCTCCATGTTGATTTCTCCCCACTTATGAAGTACGTGATCTGTTGATGCGTGTCTCCCACAAATTGACGACTATAAATTAATTCAGCTCTTCAAGCTTCAGGAGTTTCAAACTATCCCCACTCTCTTTCTCCGAAAGTTCTTTTACTTGAAGTCGACAATCTGCCGACACGTGTCTCCCATAGATTGATGAATGCAAATCACTTCGGCTCTTCGGGCTTCGGGAGGTTCAACCTCTCCACACTCATTTTCTCCCAGAGTGATTTCACCTAAAGTCGATGATCTGTCAACATGTGTCTCCCACATATCGACATCTACAAATCACTTCGGCTCTTCGGGCTTTGGGAGGTTCAACCTCTCCATATTCTTTTTCTCCTGGAATGATTTCACCCGAAGCCGACGATCTGTCGATGTGTGTCACCCATAGATCGATGATTGCAAATCACTTCAGCTCTTCGGGCTTTGGGAGGTTCAACCTCTCCACACTTGTTTTATCCTGGAGTGATTTCACCCGAAGTCCACGGATTTCAGCCATGTATCCTCTCTCTCAGATCGACGGTACAAACAGACTTTGTTACTCTGTCAATTTCTAAAGGAACTCATGGATAACTGCCTCTTAATACCCCAGTGTGTGCCACTCCAAGAGGGACACCTAGTAACATCGTCACTCGACACATGGGCCCCCACATGAACTCAACGTAACACACACGTCCCCTCAATAAAATGATCATGAGGGATCCCAAAGGATCCTTAAATCCACAGTCCACATTAACTTCGAGACTTTGGGGGTTTTGGTGTTACCAAACCTCTGTCCTCCCGAAGTGGTCAATGTTGGGCTGACTATATCGTAAATATGATGTTCGGGACACTCGCGGGGCATCCTGAAATCTACGACCCATATTGACTTCAGGAATTCGGGGGATTCACCTCATGTGCAACAAATATGCTCAATTTATCAGATCTGCAAAAGTCTAAAGGGCTCGAATGGTTAACTCCCATGTTCCTTCTCTAGATTCGATGATCGTGAAGAACTTCAGCTCCTCCTGAACTAATATCATTGATTTGTCTTTCAATTGAAAGGATCTCTCCTTTAGGGGATTGAAACTCACTATTCTACCTGAGTTCTGTTAGCTCCTCAAATACTTAAGTATTTTGCGCTAACTCTCATGAACTTAATGCTTAGATAAATCCTTCACGCACCTCTTAGGCTCATCTATCAACTCTAGAACTTAAGGGGGGGTCCTCGATCTTTGTCTGCCTCACAGAGGCTCTGTGCACACATGCACTACCCCTCATGAGCTTGACCAACCCTTTCCTTCACAACGACTAGGAGTGACAGAATGCACACATGAGGCTAAGCCCAAAGCTAACAATTCACAGTTCATTTATTTTAACTTGAACCACCACAGGGCTCAGTCATTTACGTGTACAGGCAAGAGAATTTATTATTTTCTTAAATACACAATTAGGAATAATTGAAGGGATACAGTATAACCATTAAGCAAACATGTCCATCCGTGAAACATTCATATAATATCCAACCTTAATTCATAGTTACCACTTAAATACACAAGATATAAGATTACTTATCTATTACAGGTGGTGGACAACTAACTAACTATGGGTGTTCATACTTCCACCCAACCATAGGCTTAGAGGCATTCATTCTTATCACTCTGGCCACCCCCATGCCAAGCCATGATATCACCAGGGAATTTATGCCAATTCTCATTGATCCTTTCTCTTTTGCATCTTCTGTGAGGTTTATCATATGCTTCCTCAACATCAATCTCGCGACCTTCTGCTCAAGTCTCATTCTCTGCATACTCTCAGAGATCTCCCTCTCTTTCACGACCTTGATGAGGTTTATCAGATTCTTTCTCTACATCAAGCTCATGGCCTTCAACTTGTTCTGTGCTGCTCGAATGTTCCTTGAATTCTCCACTCTTCTCTTCATATCCTCTTCCGTGCCTTTCACGCACATTCCTCCTATCATGTTCCTTCTGTCAGAAAGAAACCCCAGGTCCATTCTTGGTCCACAGGACCCTGTGGTACTTCGGGATGACCTTTTGAATCTAGACCATGCTTCCATTCATGGGGGTGCTTGAGGTTTCAACCACCGATCTGTTTCTTATTAATTGTTCTCTTATGTTTCTCACATTCTTTCTTCTAGTGATATCACGACTAGTACTTTCAAGGCTTCACCCCCATAATCAGTTATTTGGAAATTGAAAAATAATACATTTACATGGTTTCCATGCTACAACATGGTAATCCTAATTAATGATTAATTACAAGTTGGGGGAAACAGGGGTGCTACACCATGCCATGTCTTTCCTTTCCATTCCATGTCATGCCATGCCTTGCCTTTCCTTCACTTTCCATGACATGCCTTGCCTTTCTTTTCCTTCAATTGGAATGACATTCCTTGCCATGCCTTTCCATTCCATGCCATGCCATGCATTTCCTTTCCATGCCTTGCCTTTCCATGCCTTTCCTTTCCTTCACTTTCCATGCCATGACATGCCTTTCCATGCCATCCCATGCCTTTTCATGTCATTCATTTCCTTTCCATGCCATGTCTTCCCATACCATGCCTTACCATTCCATGCCATGCGTTTCCATGCCATTCCTTTCCTTCAATTTCCTTGCCATGCCTAGCCTAACAAGGTGTTAAATTGTCAAACATATGTAATAAGCACTAAGCAAAAACCTAGTGCCATAGATACTTCAACAAATGGTTTTTCAGAAAACAAAATGACAACAGAGGGGCCCCACTAACTGAAACACGGTGTTTTGTATCCAATGCAACTAACGATTCACCCATCCAAGTTTTTTTTTGTGTTTTATCATGAGTTGCAGCTCGCCTCCTCAAGTCATTCATGGACATGTGGCCAATTTCGTTTGGGGGAATAAAATCCAAACCAAGCAGCATAGCAGAGTTTCGTAAGCTCCCGCAAGTCTATTTTTCCAAGGCCCATGCAACTACACTACCCATAAATTCTTGACACAGTGTTCTTGAAAATCGACCTCCTATTCAGAAATCGCATTATGCCTCATTGAGCAAAACCCTAGTGCCGAAGATACTCCATCAAATGGTTTTTGGAGGACAAAATGAAAACAAAGGGGGCCCACTAGTTGAAACTCGATGCTTCAAATCCATTGAAACTAACGGTTCACCCATCCGAGTCTCTATTTGATTTTTATCGCAAGTTACAACTCACCTCCTCAACCCATTCAGGGACATGTGGTCAATTTGTTCTATGGGCATAAAATCCAAACCGAGTAGCATAACAGAGTTTCGTAAGCTCCCGTAAGTCTGTTTGGCCAAGGCCCGCATGACTACACTACCCATAAATTTCCAACATAGTGTTCTTGAATATCAACCTCCTCTTCAAAAATCACACTATGCCTCATTGAGCAAAACCCTAGTGTTGTAGATACTCCAACAAACAGTTTTCCAAAGGATGGAATGATAGAGGAGGGGTCCCACAAGATGAAACCCGATGCTCTGGATCCAATGCAATTGATGTTTCACCCATCTAAGTTCTATTTAGAGTTTTATCGTGAGGTGAAACTTGCCTCCTCGAGCCATTTAGGGATATGTGGCCAATTTGGTCAGGGGCATAAAATCCAAACCAAATGGCATAACAAAGTTTTGTAATCTCCCGCAATTCTGTTTGGCCAAGGCCCATGCGACTACACTACCCATAAATTCCTAACATAGTGTTCTTAAAAATCGACCTCCTCTTCATAAATTGCACTATGCCTCATTGAGCAAAACTATAGTGTCAAAGATACTCCAAAAAATGGTTTTTCAGATCACGAAATGACATCGGAGGGGTGCCACTAGCTGAAACTCGGTGCTCTGAATCCAATGCAACTTACGGTTCTCCCATCCAGTCTTGGTTTGAGTTTTATCGTGAGTTTCCACTTGCCTCCTCAAGCCATTTAGGGACATGTGGCCAATTTGGTCCGGGGGAATAAAATACAAACCGAGTGGCATAACAGATTTTTGTAAGCTCTCGCAAGTTTTTTTGTCCAAGGCCCATGCGACTACACTACCCATAAATTCATGACAGAGTGTTCTTGAAAATCGACCTCCTCTTCAGAAATTACACTATGCCTCATTGAGAAAAACCCTAGTGCGGGAGATATTCCAAAAAGTGATTTTCTGGAGGACAAAATGATAGCGGAGGGGGCCCACTAACTAAAACCCGATGCCCTGGATCCAATGCAAATGATGATTCACCCATACGAGTCTCGGTTTGAGTTTTATTACGAGTTTCAACCCGCCTCCTCAAGCCATTCATAGACATGTTGGTATGAAAACACAACATGTTGGTCTAGGTAAATCCTATTAATTATGATAACCCATGTTTTACAAATATATGATACCTTAAATATATGAATAAATAGAGCTTATGTTATAACCTTGATATTCTTATGTCAAGTGAATGCAAGGAAAGGAATCGAAAGTGAAGGCAAGGCATGGAAAGTGAAGGCGTGGCATAGCAAGGCATGGTATGGAAAGACATGGTATGGAAAGGAATGGAATGTAAAGGTAAGGCATGGCATGGAAAAGCGTGGCATGCCAAGGAAAGGAATGACATGTTATGGAAAGGTATGGCATGGAAAGACATATCATGGTATGGAAAGGCATGGCATGGCAAAGGAAAGGCATGGCAAGTGAAGGCAAGGCAAGGCATGGCATGGCATGCCATGGTAAGGCATGGGATGGCAAGGCATGGTATGGAAAGGCATAGCATGGTATGGAAAGGAATGACATAGAAATTCATGGTATGGTATGGAAGGGCATGGCATGGAAAAGGAAAAGCATGTCATGGAAAAGGAAAGATATGGCATGGAAAAGGCATGGAAAGTGATGGAAAAGGCATGGAAAGGAAAAGGCATGGCATGGAAAATGCATGGAAAGGAATGAGATGGAAAGGCATGGTATGGAAAGGGTGCATGGTATGGATAGACAAGACATGACAAGTGAAGGAAAGGCAAGACATGGCAAGGCATGGCATGGCAAGGAATACCATACCATACCATACCAAGGCAAGGCGAGGCATACCATACCAAGGCAAGGCATACCATGGCAAGGCAAGGAAAGGCACATCATACCATACCATACCATACCATGCCATGCAAGGCCATGGCAAGGCAAGGAATACCATACCATACCATATCATACTATATGATACCGTACCATACCATACCATACCATATGATACCATACCATACCATAACATACCGTGCAATGCAAGGCATGGTATGGAAAGGCATGGCATGGAAAAGACATAGAAAGTGATGGAAAAGCATGGGATGGAAAGACAAGGTATTCCTTCAAGGCATGGAAAGTGATGGAAAAGGCATGGGATGGAAAGGCATGGTATGGACAGACAATACATGGCAAGTGAAGGAAAGGAAAGGCATACCATACCATACCATACCATGTCAAGGCAATCCAAGGCAATCCAAGGCAAGGCGTACCGTACCATACCATGGCAAGTCAAGGAATACCATACCAAACCATTCAAGGCCATGGCAAGCCAAGGAATACCATACCATATGATACCATACCATACCATATGATACCATACCATATCATATGATACCATGCAAGGCAAGGCAAGGCAAGCCCATGCAAGGTAAGGAAAGGCAAGGCAGTGCATGGCATGGCATGGCAAGGCAAGGCATGGCATGGAAAGGAAAGGTATGCCTTCACTTGGATTTCCTTCACTTCCATACCATACAATACCATACCATACCATACCATACCATGCCAAGGATACCATAACATACCATACCATACCATTACACCTTTTTATTAAATTTTTGTCTTAATTTTCAGCCCTTTAGGGCTTTATGTCTAGAATATTGTAGAGTTGTCATGTGCCATCTTGCATTTCAACATACCATGGATGAAATTTGGTTTGGTAGCTATTTGGATGAAAGTTTGATTCTTTGAGGATAATTTGTCTTGTCTATGGTCATTGGTGGATTCTCTTTCACTCTCATGGTTAATTTCTTCATCAATTTTTGTGGTAAGAGTGTTTATTTTCTGCAATTCATTCATTGAAGCTATCAAACCATTGCTCTTTGTTTGTCATTGTTTCTAAAGGATTATCTCAAGGATATAATTCCACTACAACCTTGAGGATTTATATTTTTTTTTGAGAAGAGGATATGGAGCTATGGTGCTTAACACCCCTATTCTTACAAATGAATAGTGCCTTCAAATTCAGCAAGTGAATAGTGCATTCTATACCTCTCTAAAAGAGATTTCATTTGGCATCTTCAGTGTGTTGATTTGGTGGTTATTTAGTGATGTTGTAGAAAAATTATTCTACAGCCAAGTGGCTGTCATATAATCTTCAGAAATAATTTATTTCATCCTTCTAAAAGTGTGCAAAGTGTTTGCTAATTTTCTTGAGGTATTATCTAGTTGATTGTGCCTTATTATCTCAAGTATTTAGTGACCTCTATTGGCCTTATTATCTCAAGTCTTGTATTGTGACGCTTAGATAATCCCTTAGATAATCCCTTGGCCTTTCCCATATTTCCCCCAGGGGGTCACCCAGAGTTCTTCCTAAGGTAATAGTGGGTTGCAATTCTGGTTGTTGTCCATTTGATGTGATCATGAAGGGCTTTAGCACAATCTACAACTTGTGTGATAATAGGGCTTCCATGTGCCATCTTTCATTTCATCATACCATGGCAAGCCAAGTCAAGGAAAGGCATACCATACCATACCATACCATGGAAATGCAAGGCATACCATACCATACCATATCATACCATATCATACCATACCATGCCGAGGATACAACACCATACCCTACCATACCATATCATACCAAGGCATACCACACCATACCATACCATACCATACCATGGCAAGGAAATCCAAGCCAAGGCATACCATACCATACCATGTGAGGCTTAAGTTTAAATTTGTTTAACTAACTTGTTTTAAAGGCTAAGATACCATACCATACCATGCCAAGGATACCATACCATACCATACCATACCATGCAAGGCAAGGAAATACATACCATACCATACCATGGAAATGAAAAGCATACCATTACATACCATACAATGGCAAGGCAAGGCATACCATACCATACCATGCATGGCTTGGCAAGGCATGGCAATGGCATGGATTGGAAATGGCACGAAAATGGCATGGCATGGAAATTGCATGGCAATGGCAAGGCATGGAAATAGCATGGCATGGAAATAGCATGGCATGGTGTGGCTTGAAAAGGCATGGAAATGACATGGCATTGAAAGGAAATGCATGGAAAGGCATGGAAATGGCATGGAAAGTCATGGAAATGGCATGGCAAGGAAAGGAAAGGAAAGGATATGCAAGGCATGGCATGGTAGGACATGCAAAGAAAGGCATGGCAAGGTAAGCCAAGGCAAGGAAATACAAGGAAAAGTATAACAACCCTTAAAAAATTAATCATTATTTGAAAGGGGGATGAAAATGCAAGCTTAAAATAGGGTTTAGATAAAAAATGTTCGTTGAAATGCAAGATGACACATGATAGCCATACAATATTTAGTACATCAAGCTCTAGAGGGATGGTAATTATGACAAAAATGTAATAAAATGTGTCAAGGTGTATTCCAAGGGTTTAATTGTGAAGCATGGCAATGACATGACATGACAATGGCATAGCAATGTTTCTTTTTTTGTTATTCTTGTTTCACTGCAATCCACATTTTTATTTGACTTTTTCCTTGAATAATTTTATGGACCATTATATTTATTGTTATATAGGTTAAAATGGGAAACTACATGACAAGAAATGAGAAGCTACATGAGAATGGCATGGCATGACATGGAAATGGAAATGGAATGCCATGGAATGGATTGGCAAGGCATGACAATGGCATGGCAATGGAATGCCATGGAAAGGGATGAAAATGGCATGGCAAGGGATGAAAATGGCATGGCAAGGCATGCCAATGACATGGAATGACACTAGCATGGCATGACATGTCTTGGAAATGGAACGAAAATGGCATGGCAAGGCATGGAAATGGAAATACATGCAATGTCATGGAATGTAATGGCATGGCATGACATGGAAAGAAATGGAAATGGCATGCTATGCCAAGGAATGGAAATGGTGTGAAAATAGCAATGGCATGGGAATGGCATTCCATGGAATGACTTGGAAAGGCATGACAATGGAATGGAAATGCATGGAATGGCAATGGCATGGCATCAACAAGTTTGTGGGTTTGGGTTTGGGAGGGTCCTTTGTCTCCTTGTGTTCTATACCCCAAAAATTGGGTAGGAGTGTGCAATAAACTCTCATAGACGGTGAAGGGAAAAGAATAATGGTTTCAAGTCTCCATGGAGGAATTTTGGTAGTTAATTTCTTTGGTGTGTCAAGAAATGTAACCTCAAAACCTTTATTTGTAGGTGGAAAACGATACCCATTGTAAGATGTATTTTCCATGTGAACTCTCTCATTCTATTGATAAAAATCAATAAGTATAGTAGACATCATGGAAGACTGAATAAATGTTATTAATAATTGATGGGTTTAACAAAATTTACATGTACCCACTACACAAGCTAAACAAACATGAGTGCATTAATGAGTCATTGACTAGTATTTTTGGCATTTATGAAGGGTTACACATAAATGAAATGATTTTATATATGTCATGCATAAAAAAGGGGGAATAACGTGTGTGCCCTAGAAATCGGTCAAATTATGGATTGAATCAACTAAGAAAATAACAACTAGGCTTCTCAAAGGAATGTCAAAGGAAGACCAGGGTCAAGGTTTTGTCCTAAGGAGACTAGGAATACTAGGACTTATACCTATAGGGGGAAAGAAATACTTTTATCATGTAGCTCTGGTAAGAGAAGAAGTTATGGTTTTGTGGCATTTAAAAACCCTAGTGCTACCTAATGTGATTGTTAGCGGGAATATATAGGGAGTTGATCTTGTACAAGTGTGGGATACAAATTTCGGTTCCAAAAAGGACTTACCATTGTGTATTCTACATTGTTGATGGTCTCTAATGGAGTGATCTATTGGCTAATGTTATCTTATGGTTTCCATTGCTAGGGTTTGAAGAGCCTGACTTCTAACAACCCTTGATAAGATATTGGTAGGTACATGTACTTCATATTATAAATATATACAAAGTGTTTGGTTTTTCCAAATGGTGTGTACTTTCATATTGAATTTTAGCTTATGTCATCTTCATAATTGAGTAATTATAGTACTAGTTATGGAGGTTAATTTCACACAACATTGAGCTAAGATTGTTAAGTGATTTCAAATTATGTAGAAGATAAATGAGAAACTTTATTTCTATAATAAATTATTTTAATATGCCATTTTTTAGGTCACAATATTTTCAAGCGACCACTATTTGAGTGTGGATTGTCATTGGATTTAGATGGAGATAATTCAAGAGGTATTCCATGCATTGTTGGTTGTGAGTTAGAATATGGATATCCACAACATTCATGCAAAAATTCAGAAGGAATGATCTATCGATGATGTAAAGATACATGGTTGATTAGCAAGCAATGCTACTTGAGAAGCATTAATTGGTTATGGATTTATCACTTAGCAATCTTTTCCACCATAAGATATTCATTAATGTGTAACATAAGTATTTTTAATCACTTTAGAAAAAAATCAAGGGATCAATACACGTGAAATTCATACATTCATCAACATAAAATGAAGAAACAATGAGATTCATAAAAAGTGTTCCATGAAATGTGTGTGTGTGTGTGTGTGTGTGTGTGTGTGTGTGTGTGTGTGTGTGTGTGTGTAACATCATCTAAATTGTTCATTTTTTACAAAATGGAAACTTGTGTCCAATATACAAAGCGACAACAAGTTAACTAACATAAAAAAACATCCATATCATGGCCTAGATACAAAATGGTAGTGGTTGGTCAATCATTGAACACTACCACCCTCGCCACCCTCAGGAGCATCCTGGAAATCAATCTTTCTTCTCTTGATCGAGGAAGCACCTCGAGAGGTTCTAGGCTTGGGCATGCTTCGATGCTCTCGAGACTGCACAAAGAATAAACATTGTTATAATTTTTTTTCCTCAATGAATTAATAAACATGCAAAATGATACTTTGTAATTTAACCTAAGACAACTCACTACATATGCTATTGTCATTCATGAGGGTGTTACCCTCTTCTGCGACCCCAGTCTCTCTGTGATGCCACCCTGCATTAGTTAGAAGGACCAAGTCAATAAAATTAAACAAATATGCATAAAATGAAATTCATGAAAAGAAAAAAATTATCATCAACGCTTTATCTCATCGTGAATATCCCAGGCCTCGATGGAGATTCACTAGTAGATGGAGCACTAGGTTGTACAACCTGCTCGAAGAAAATCTCTACTATGGAAAGCCTAGTCCATGGGGTCGATGGAAATGTTTGGGGTGGGCTGCGATGGTCACCCACAGGCTGTACCAATGATTACAACTCCCTAGGCCTGGAAAAAGGTAACCCAAAAGAAACGCCCAGGTGCCCAGGGAGTGAAAATGTACTATAGCTAGCAAATATATCTACACCCTGCATACATATTAATAAAATTGAACTATTAGTACCAACTAGTATAATTAAAAAAAATAAACACAAACAATTTCATAATTCTATGATATTTGACTCTACACATGATACCTGTGAAGCAGGTGAATTTTCCATCCTAGATGGAAAATTTTCGACATCACCTACTCCAAAATCCTATAGAAACAAGAGAACATTCAAAAATTGAGTATGCCATAAAATAAATAAATGACTAAGGTGAATTTATCATATGTGACACATACTTAAGTGTGAGGTGCACCCAATGAAAAAACAACCTCTACTGTTGCATCAATGTTGGGGCTAGGCACTGATGCATCCATCGACATAGAGAGTATACTTCTAGGATTTAACAACTGCAAAACAACATACAATTAAATATCGATATAAATACACATAATACAAAATAAATATATAACGATGAAGAACATAAATAGGGTTACGATACTAACTTCCTCCATTAAACTATATTGCCCACTGGGCTCTATAGTCCCATAGAACATCTTCTTGCATCTCGAGCATATGTGAGGTTCACATGGACGGATGTTATGTCCATGTTTCCTCTCCTCACTATAATATTTCATGCATGTTTAACCTCCAACCCCTCTATCAATGTCACCAGCAGCCACCTCTTGCCTAGATAGTGCAACAAATATAATGTGTTTCACTAGGCTATGAGTCAATGATGAAATGGATATATTTACATGTTGCAAGCTCTTTGCAACAAGAGGATGTTGGGTAGGGTGGTCAAGCCTTCACCTGCGGGGACAAGGACCTAACATAAGGTCGCACCTAGAATTCTCTCAATCCTGTGTGGACACTAGAACCACCCACTGTAATTCTTTGATGTCAAATTAGTTGACATGCTTACCCATAATAAACTCATCTCATAATTTTCTCATAAAATATAAGGGCACCTCCCTATTATTGCAGGGAGGTTTATCAAAAACCATATACCACCTATCCATCCAATTTTGACTAATTTGGGATGGATGCACCAATCAATGGAGATGTGTTTATTGTTCAATGGTAGTTCTTGTCTAGTTCTAGGATCCCTAAAAATAGACAATATTTGTGGTTTTGAAATGCCCATCTCTTTCACTTGGTTTCTGTATAAACCAGTGCTATAGAACTCATACAATATTGCTCTATAATCAGAAATAGAGGTCAATTTCCCTTGGGAACTTGCAATGGAATTCATAATTATGTCCAAAGAAGTGGCCAAGGAGACTCTGTTAGGTTCTCTAGTGTCCCTTAATTGTTCCTCAAGGGTTCTTAATATATCTAACCCCTCCTCAATTTGAGTGTTTACATTGGGTGGTTGTGGTGGGTTGGGGTTTTTATCTTCTTGTTTTTTATTCTAAGTGGTTTACATTATCTCGGGGTTCCATTATATTATAAATTTTGTAATTTAAAATCCATGACATCTAAATTAGGTTGGTCTTTTAATTAAAATACAAAATTACAATTTTTTTTTTTTAAATTATGATTCTTGGAAGCAAAAAACTAAATTGGAAATGACTAAATTGAGTTAAAATATGATAAATTAAACATACCTAGACAAGATTATCCCTCTCTATCTCCTCTCTACCTCGTCAATTCTCTCAATAAGAGTGGAAATGCGAGCGCAAATTGTGCACAATGACCACAGATCACACTCCTAACCTATTTTAAAAAATATCAGTATGAATACGGGTGCATTCCTAAGAACGTGCATGCATTCTTGCCACTAAAACTATGTGGCATGCCTCGTGGAGGTTCGTCTACCTCCAAACTTAAGGCTTTAGGAACGCCTGCACATTCCTAAGATCGTGCACGCATTGTTTCGAGTGCACTTTCATGCTGCATGGATTGCCACTTTTTCATCCATGAACTTCTTGCACTTACCTTGTATCCTAGATGGCATGAAAATACACTTACCAAAAGACACAAAAAAAAATCACTGCCAACATGAGAGGATGAATCAATTCGCTTTCCATAAGTGAAGGGATTGATTAACTTCCTAGGAATGGAAAAATTTTGGGATACTGATAATTCTTGGGAAGGGAGACCATTGGGGTGCTTGGCATTCCAAGGTAGGAAGCATGATAATTTGAATGGGTTACACATAAAATGGTTATACATTCAGAGGAAAAGATAAAACTAAAATATGTGAAGGAGAAAGGGTTCTTAGATTTTAGGTTTGAAGAGGTTGAACTAGTAGGGGAAAGAATGAAATTTCTCAACCAAAAGAAGTTGTGTCCCCAAGTAAAGAACAATTGGCAAGGTACCACTCGTTTATGTCATTCTAAAAGTGAATGATGTAATATGCATCGTAGAAACAATTTTTCCATTAAGTATTATCATTGAGACATTCATTCAGATTGTGACTGCAACAAATTATTGCCAACAATTCACATAATTTATGGCTACCATTCCTCAATTTTATTACATATATATTTGCACCATGGGTGTCCAAGATAAATTGTATATGATAACTAAACTTTCCAAGGATGTTTACTTGCCATCCAAATGAGTTGGGAAAGATATTAATCATAGCTGGAATAGGGACACTTTTTCAAGGAGAATGTTTTAGTAAATATCAATAAACAATAAGTAGGCATTGATTTATGTTGGTCATTCACATCATAATGCAATCCAAACATTTTTTGGTGATCACATATAGATCCAATTGCAAGTGGACTTGAAGGAAGTTATGGGACTATAGATCATGTTGGTGTCACTATCCCAACATGAATTTCTAAAAAGGTTCTTCCAAGCTATCAAATACTAGAACAACTTGTAAAGAGGACCATTTTCCTTTTGTCATAGAAAAACCAAATAGCACTGAAAGTCATTGCTAAATTTTTCAAGAAAGGATATCAAGAGATGAGATCATAATTCATATTGTCATTTGTAGAATACGTTCTTAACTATAGATGTTGTAGGCCAAAGGCTTGGAGGACTTGTGAGGAAACCCAAATTTTAGTTGATGCTAGGATTCATTCAATATTCATACAAGGGGTTGATTAGTAGGGGATTGACTATAATTTTAAATAATATGAGTTGTTCTTTGTATTTTTTTTTTTACAAGTCTGAAACAATTGATCCATTGTAATATGTTGCTTGCCAAGAGGTTCTACATTGACCTTATATAGTTGTTTTTATTATTTGAGTTTCCATGATTATATTTCCTTCATTTGTTTATTTTTATTCATTTTCATTCATTGCATTAAAATAATTTGTAGACTTGGTAAAACATGTCACATAACCATCAAAAGCATACACAAGACATTCAAGTAAGATAGCATTAACATATTTTGAAAGAGTAAATAATTTATACAAGTTCAAAGAGTAATTGAGTATTTGTGTTAATGACATGGACTATCCATGGGCCTACTCTTTATTGACCAAACACCTAGAGATTAATAACATGTAATGCAAAAAATCTTTTCATAGATTCCCAACAAATATGACCTCTAGCTTGTGCTCCCTTGGTATATTTTTCTTCATGGGAAAATGAATGTTATGAAATCAATTTCTTCCCAACCATTGTACCCTTAGTTCCGAGGTACCCCCCATGAAATGGTTATGATTCATAACTCCTCTCATAATATAAATTTATATTCCCATCTATACCCTAAAATCCAACTCATGCTCCTCTTCCTATATTAATTTTTGTTGCATCATATAATATTTTAGGTTACTATTTGATCCCGAGGATAAAAAAAATTCTCCAAAATAAAATTGTTCAAAAGTGATAAAAAAAAATGGTTTCATTGCGTAGATCTCGTCTTCACAATCCCAATGCAACTTGAACGGGCTCAAACAGAGTTCGTATGGAAAAGTTATCGCATTCTGTCTGTTTTCCCAAATAGGCAAATTTTTTGTTGACTTTGCAGTCCGTATAGTCCGTACAGCTGACGTGGTAGCCGATTGGGCAGTTGTGTTGCCACATGGTAGCTGACTAGACATGGATAACTGGGTAGGTGACGTGGAAAGGTGTTGATGTGGACCAGTGGTTTGTCGACATGTGGCAGTGGTGAGTTGACCTATGTGTTGACGTGGGCTAATGGCAGGGTGCCACATGGACCAACCAGGGGCTACCACGTGGCACCCCACCGACCAAAATTTTGGTCAGACTCCTCAGGGTTCGATCATGCAACCTCCGGAAATAAGTGTATTATCATGGACGGGCCTACCAGTCCACCTATGGGGTGTTTCTTAACCCTATAGGGTGCGACCTATATTTAACTTCACATGGCGGGATATTTGGTAGTAGGGTCGAGGCTAAGCCCCATATTTGGTCACCGTGCACACAACAGGACCGTGGGCTAGGGATTATCCCTAGCCTGTAGTCAAAACACCCGAGAAATTTTCCCATGTGTCCTCGAGCGCAGATTATATGGGGGCCAGTAGATGAGGGTAGGCGGTTAGCCAAGCCCTTGGACACGTAACCCCCACGTGACCAGGAATTTTGGGAGGTTGGCACCATTTTCGTTAACCGCATGCCAAAAGTGCCCCAAATGCCTGAAATATGTGCAAATCTAGGTTCTGAGAGCGCAGGGCAAAGTTTAGCCATGGGGTGTTCATTCTGGACACTGATTTTGTTGTAGGAGAAGGGAAAAAATTTCAGGAGGGATAACTTTCTCATTTAGTTTCCAAGTCAGGTGGAGCAAGAAGCTAGACAAGGGTTTTTGGTTGTTCTGGAGCCAATGGTGCCATTATTTTTGTAGTTTGATCACTGTAAATAATTTTATTTCACATATTGAACACTTAATGAAAGAGGACCATTGGAAGTTAGACTAGGAGATGTATCCCAGGAGAGGGGTGAACTCCTTTATCATTTGTTGTGTTATGTGTGTTATTTGATGGTTGTTATCTCTGTTATTTTCTGCAAATTTGTGTTGTTAAGTTAAAGAAAAATCTATGTTCTTGCAAATTTATCCATTATCCAAGTCACATAAAATATCACTTACATGTTGTGCAAGCCTTTCATTTCATATCAGTTGGTATCAGAGCTATGTTTATGGTGAAGGTTTGATTTGTTTGCAAGTGTTTTTTTTATGCTTACAAGGTTGAATCTTACAAGAGGAGAAGGAAAGCTTTTGGATCCAATTTCTCAACTTTCAAGAAGGAGAACAATTCATTCACCTAAAGTTTGAAGGAGACATTCAACAAGTATGTCTCATGAGGAGAGTCATGAAACTAAGCCAAAATCATGTGGATAGAACAACCACCCCATCCCTACCCAAGAACTATTTTCAAAACTATTGCCACATAATTTTTCTACTTAGTTTTTTTGAAACAATACCTAAATAGAAGGTGTTTCATGAAATGTAATGATTGTTGGTTATTACCCTTGGAATGAAGTAAACACATCCATGGTTATGCAATAAGAAGTGAATTTAATTTATCATTTGGTGGCATTGTTTGACACTTTCTATCCATTATCAAATGAACTAACTGATTGGCCACCATAATAATTAATTAAATAAAATAACAAATGCAAAATTCAAGAGAACATTCACCATGGTTTACATTATGTGAGATACATTTGTGGGAAATTCATTTGTAGACATGTATGTCAAATACATTACATGAGATACTTCCTTATGTAAAGAATGCACTTGACCATCAATGTAAAAATGGTGAAGGTATATAGGTAAGTTATACAAGGATGTAATTTACAAGTTGACTTAATCCATTACAAATATGGTATGATAATTGATTGCATGGTGAATACTTGTTTAGGGAAATTGGTTCTCCCAACACTACAATTTCATGTTATCTTTCCACAATTGTATACTCATCCTTTTTGTACTTGATTAAGGCTTAATTAAGACCTTAATCATTAGGCACTTGGTTCACTTGTGAGGTAGATGAGTATTAAGTTGTATGTCAAGGTTCCATTCATTTTATATCATATGTCCCACTTGAATTTCATATGTGTCATTTAAGGGATAGTATTGGCTACATGTTTAGCAGATTGTTGAAGAACTGTCACCCTAAAACTTGGCACCTAATCCATTAATTAGGTCATGTTTGTTTAATTAGTTTGAATAAAACAAAGGAAAAAAACAAGAAGTAAAGCCTAAAGTTCATAAGGGTAAAATCCTATACTCATCTAATCATTGATGTGTTCTACATCAACCAATTCCCTATGATATGAAACTAGATTAATAGGTGCATTTTTTTTTCCTTCAAGAAAAGTACTTGTAGGAGAACCTATAGAATTGTCCATAAAAGAGTAAAATAAATATATCATGTGGCCAAATGATCCCATTACATGGATTGACACTAATATCGATAATACAGAAAGAATTCTTATGAATATTGTAACCATGAATCATTGAAATTCTAACCTTACTATGAAATAATATGTGTATGCGAAAAAACCCTTGTTAGGAATGAATTGTAACAAGAAATTATTCCATGGTGACGTGGTGAGGTTCCTCAACTTATCGACCACATGATTCTTTCTAGGGACCAAATGAAATATTCCATCACCATAATTAAAATTCTTTACACTATTTTCAAAACATCCTATACTAATGGACCTAAATATGACACCTAAAACATGAATTTGGGATAAAATTGTGTCATGGAATTCAAATATTGTTGGTTACTATTATAATTTCAATCATCATGAAGCCTTGAAATTCTTCAACGAAATGTAATTCCTAGGCATAAAAATCACTAGGGTCATTGTTATTCCTATGTGTTTGCATTTATTTGTTCTAGAACAAGCTAAGTTGGTTCATGGTTATGCAATAAGAATTTCAATCCAATTGTATACATGTGTTCCAAATGTGGGGATGTTATCATTGACCTTGAATTATTTAAAAGAATTCATATGTGAGATATGGGGTGATGGATGCAATCATCATTGGATTTTCCCAGTCATCCATATGAAGCCTTGGAATTATTCAACAAATTGAAATGTTATGGACCAAATACCCACATAAGCATAAAAAAAGGCCAAATTTAATAATGTCATGCCTAAATCAAGAGAAAGAGTGAATGAATAATAAGCCTCTTCAATGGGGAAGCCTCTTATTACAATAAATAAAATTCATAAGAAAAGGTGTTCCTTCAAATGAGTCTCCTTGATGTATATGTAGGTGGAAAAGAGGGCTAGAAAGTAATAATAATAATCTAACACACTATAATTAATGTTATAATAATGAATGAGGATTTAAATGGTTAGGGATTAGCATGCCTCTCCCCTTCAAATTATTGTTTCCTTCAATGTTTATCAATTATGGATGCTTTGGTATAAAGAACTCATTTTCCTAAGTCACACCTTCTATTAGTAGGTTCTTCCAATTGATGAGGTACTAAGTATTTGCATTGTTCTATAATTGTTTGATCTATGTTTCAATGACTATTTTCGGTTCTAGTATGAATTTTCCCTTTACATCAAGCTTTAGAAAAATAGTTTGAATTGGGATCTTGTCACCAATTACCTTGTTTATATAAGAAACATGGAAGATTAGATGTACACATGAATATGGAGGCAACTCCAATCTATAATCCATACTACCAATCCTTTGCAACACCTTCTAGTGTCCATAGTACTTGGGTGCTAATTTAATATACTTCTTTTGTTTCTTGACAAACATGGTCAAGAATACAACATCATCATGTGGTGGATGCGACAAAACCCTTGTTAGGAATGAATTGTAGCAAGAACTTATTCCATGGTGACATGGTGAGGTTCCTCAACTTATCGATGACATGAGTCTTTCTAGGGACCAACTGAAATATTCCATCACCATAATCAAAATTCTTACACTATTTCCAAAAGATCCTAATCTAATGGACCTAAATACGACACCTAAAACAACAATTTGGGATAAAATTGTTTCATGGAATTAAATTATTGTTGGTTACTATTAGAATGTCAATCATCATGAAGCCTTGAAATTGTTCAATGAAATGTAATTCCTAGGCATAAAATGTGATTGAATCACTAGGGACATTGTTATTCCTATGTGTGTGCATTTATTGGTTCTGGAACAAGTTAAGTGGGTTCATGGTTATGCAATAAGAAGTTCAATCCAATTGTAGACATGTGTTCCAAATGTGGGGATGTTATCATTGACCTTGAATTATTTAAAAGAATTCATATGTGAGATATGGGGTGATGGATGCAATCATAGCTGGTTTATATTATATATAAACTATATATATTATATATATTATAAACTATATAATTTATATATAGTATAAACTACATATTATATATATAGTGTATATTATATATATATATATATTATATATAGTTTATATTATATATAAACTATATATATTTTTCCAAATTAGCCATCCATATGAAGCCTTGGAATTATTCAACAGAATGAAATGTTATGGATCAAATACCCACATAAGCATAAAAAAATTCCAAATCCAATAATGTCACACCTAAATCAAGAGAAAGAGTGAAGAATAATAATCATTTTCCATGAGGAAGCCTTTTATTACAATAAATCAAATTCATAAGAAAAGATGTTCCTTCAAATGAGTCTCCTTGACGTATATGTAGGTGGAAAAGAGGGCTAGAAAGTAATAATAATAATTTGACACAATATAATTAATGTTATGATAATGAATGAGGATTTCAATCGTTAGGGATTAACATGACTTTCCCCTTCAAATTATTGTTTCCCTCGATGTTTATCAATAATGGATGTATTGGTATGAAGAAATCATTTTCCTAAGTCACGTCTTCTATTAGTAGGTTCTTCCACTTGATGAGGTACTAAGTATTTGCATGGTTCTATAGTTGTTTGATCTATGTTTCAATGACTATTTTTGGTTCTAGTATGAATTTTCCTTTTTCATCAAGCTTTAGAAAAATAGTTTGAATTGGGATCTTGTCACCAATTACCTTGTTTATATAAGAAACATGGAAGATTA
>ML790328.1:414538-475549 GCA_009831015.1 Picea engelmannii | reverse complement strand
CTTTACCGTGTAGTAGTCGAAGACCCTTCTCTCCGATATGCCCCAGTCTTTGATGCCACAACATAACCTTTTCTCCAGAGACTGTAGGAGTTCTTTCTTCTTCAACTTCAATATCAGGAACAATGGAGATATTACACCCATCAGTAATAGTGTTTCCTAGCAGCTTATACAGAGTTGAAAACCGAGCTCCCCTCATCAAAACCATTACTCCTCGAACCATCCTGCAAGTTCCCTTTTCAAAAATTGTTTTTACCCCAGCATCTTCCATTTTTCTTACAGAAATCAAATTTTTGGCCATACCTGGGATGTGTAGAACACCAGGTAGTGTTATAATCCTTCCATCTATGAGTCTCAACTTGACCCTTCCTTTTCCTATGATTCTGGTTGTCGAATCATTACCCAAGAAAACATTACCTCCATCATACTTTTCATATTCACAGAACCACTCCCTGTGGGGAGTCATATGAAAGGATGCACCTGAGTCAATCAACCATGCCTCGTGATCTGCATGTGTGCTTGAAGAGGCCAAGTACACATCCCCTCCTTCTTCCTTGGAGGTATTTTCTTCTGTAGAAGAATATTCTTCAGATCCCCTCTTTTTCTCAACTTTGGATCTACACTGCTTCTTGTAGTGCCCTTCTTTTCCACACCTCCAACATACCCTTCCAAACTTTCCAGGAGATTTAGATCTACCCTTAGACTTAGATCTCCCACTTGAGAAATTAGATTTATTTATTTCCTGGGAACATCCTCTTGCAAATAATGCGTCTGTGCTATGTCCTTCCATATTCTTTCGTCTCATCTCCTCCGACAATAAGGACGAGACCACTTCTTCAAACTTCAAAGAAGTTGTATTACTACCTATGGACACAACCAGACTATCCCATGAGTATGGTAAAGAACAAAACAAACTGATACATTTATCTTCATCTGAAATTTTAATATCAACATATACTAACTGACTTACAACAGTACTGAAGGCGTTCAAATGCTCTTCCACCGAGTCTCCATCTCTCATCCTCAAGTTATACAACTTCTTTCTCAAGAATAGTTTATTTACCAGGGACTTAGACTGATACAACTTCCCCAACTTTTCCCATAAATCTTTGGTTTTAGCTTCCTCTGACACATTCAGTAATATTGAATCAGAGAGACACAGTCGAATTGTGCTCTTTGCCTTCTGATCCGTCTTTTTCCAGTCATCTGCAAAAGTTCCTGTAGGTGTCATACCTAGATATACCACAATCCAATGATCTCTGTCCACCAAAATATCTTCCATCTTGAGCTTCCACAGCTCAAATCTTTTCCCATTAAACTTCTTGATCTCCATCTTCGAATTGCTTGCCATTTCTTTTCACCTGAAAAACAATACCGCAAATCTCCCACTGTAACAAGGCTTATCACAGTCCCGAGCCAAACCCTTGACAACAAAGGCATCCCCTTGAAGCCAATAAAGCTCTGATACCAAAAGTAAATTCTAACCTTGTATAATATCTACTGCAAACTGATATTCAAAAAAGAACAGAAAAGATACAATGGAAAATACAAACATTACACAGAGATTTTTCACCTGGAAACCCAAACTGGGAAAACCAGCATATATTATATTCATACATTATGTTACATTGTTTACAATTTACAATATACATATAGGATCCAACGACATCCAAAACCCTAACCCAATGACCTGGATTAGTCCAAAAACCTAATTCCTTAACCGGAAATAGAAAACCATCGGCAAAAAACCATGTGTCGAAAAACCACCTAATATCATGTGGTCCCGGAAATATGTTGTCCCGGTAATATGTCGTCCTGGAAATATGTCGTCCCGAAAAAAAAATTTCGGGGGCGTTGCCCCCCTGCGTGCCCGACGCAGGCGCTCAGACACTACTACTCGTGAAAAGAATATAACATGGACTACCTAAGGACTATCGGAACATAATTGAATTTGATGAGCCAAAGACCCGAGAAGGCACTATCCGAAAGGCAAGATATTGTCATGAACAGTTTGGACATCAATAGCACCTCGCGAAGGCTGGAAAACAAAGAATATTTTGGGATTTCAGAGAAAGGGGATTAAATCCCCAAATTTTAAGAACTATAAGAAGAACTCAAGGATGAGCTTCCTAGCCCAGAGTGTACACTAGCAGAACTTTCCCTCCTTGGGAAGAAATAAAACCTCTGGATCTGTACTAGTGAAGGCTGATAACCCAAAGAGAGAACCTTTAAAATGTTGGGGTTGCGGAGAAGAACATCTATTGAGAGAATGTCCACACCGACAATAGAATATTTGGAGAATTTACGACATCTAGGAATCTACCATCGTCAATGATGTGGTCGGGAGTGTGCCACAAATTTATGTAGCCTTGGATAATAACCAAGCCGACCACCAAGCTTTAGTGGTGTAAATAAGAAGGTATGATTTCCAACCATCTAATGTCTATTTTGATTGACCCTGGTTCAAACTTGAGTTATATAGCCCCTAAGACTGTTGATAAGTGTAAAATACAACCACATAAACCTACCAAGCCATGGTTGGTACAGTTAGCCAGTGGAACCAAAAGAAGGGTAGAAAAGGTCATGCCAGCCTGCCATTTAATGTTGGGTGAATTCCCCACCAAAGCAACCCTTAACATCTTACCCCTGGGATCGTATGATCTATTGATTGGCATGGACTGGCTAGCTGCCCATAAAGCCAGATTGGACTGTTACCATAAAACCTTAGAATGTGTAAGTAAAGAAGGAAAAGCGATAACCCTTCAAGGGATTTGAAAACCTGTCTCAATGAGACAAATATCATCTCTACAAATGAGAAGGTATTGCCGAAAAGGATGTCCCCTATATGCAATACAGGTATTGAAAACAATTGAAGGCAACAAACCAAGCCTCGAAGACCACCCTACCCTAAGAGAATACATATATGTATTTCTGGAAGAGGTATCGAGTCTACCTCCGAGAAGGGACATTGACTTCTCGATAGAACTTGCACCGAGAGTGGTGCTGGTGTCTAGGACACCCTACTGGATGAGCACACCTGAATTAGTTGAACTTAAATTACAACTGAAAGAAATGATGGACAGAGGCTATATCCGACCCAGTGTGTCTCCATGGGGAGCACCAGTCCTGTTTGTGAAAACGAAAGACGGTACCCTCCAACTGTGTATAGATTATAGACAACTTAATAAGGTGACCATAAAGAAAAAGTACCCCTTACCCAGGATCGATGACTTGTTCAATCAATTGGGAGGTGCCTCTATCTTCTCGAAGATTGACTTGAGATCTGGATACCATCAAGTCTGAATCAAGGGCAAAGACATCCAAAAAACTGCCTTCAGGATGAGATATCGTCACTACAAGTTTGTGGTAGTACCATTCAGATTGATCAATGCCCCTGCCACTTTTATGTGCTTAATGAACAATGTACTCAGCAAATTCCTAGAAAAATTTGTGTTGTTTTTTATTGACGACATACTAATTTACTCCAAGAATAGAGAGGAACATGAGGAACACCTTAGGCTTGTGCTTCAAGTGCTAAGAGAACATCAACTCTATACCAAATTTAGCAAGTGTGACTTCTTCCAGAAGAAAATACATTACTTGGGTCATGTCCTATCCGAAGAATGGGTAGCAGTAGACCTTGATAAGATCGGGTCTATCATGGAATGGCCTACCCCAAAGGATGTTTCAGATATCAGATCCTTTATGGGATTAGCAGGATACTATAGGAGATTTATAAAAGGATTATCCAAGATTGGTTGTCCAATCACTTCCCTCCAGAAAAAGGGGAAAAAATTTACATGGACACAAAAATGTGAAGAAAGATTTCAAACCCTGAAACATCTACTGACCCACACACCCATGCTGAAGATCGTCGATCCCGAAGTTGACTTCCTCGTGTGCACATATGCCTGTAAGGAAGGGATCGGAGGAGTCCTTATGCAGGGAGTAAGTGTGGCCTACTATGAGTCCCAAAAATTGAATGAACACGAATTCAACTATGTGACCCATGATCTGGAGCTGGCCACTATAGTACACACCTTAAAAATGTGGAGGCATTACCTCCTAGGAAGGAAATTTGTAATTATGACAGATCACTGTGGATTGTGATATTTGTTTGACCAACCGACGCTCAATTCCAGACAGGCTAGGTGGATGGCCCTCCTTAGCGAGTTTGATTTCAAAATCAAACAGATTAAAGGAAAGGAAAATAGGGTGGTCGATGCCCTTAACATAAGTATGAAAATAGTTCACCTGGCATTGGTGGGAACCTGTAAGACGGATGTCAAGGAAAGAGTCAGAAATGCACAAGAAACATATCCCTTCATCCAGACCGTGACCTCATACCTACAACAAGAGCCCACCAGGGTAAAGTATGGAGACTACCAGATGATGGAAGGAGGTTTGCTCACTTACTGAAGCAGATTGTATATCATAGATTGTGATGACTTGAAGAGGTTCATACTGGATGAACTACACAAAAGACCCTATACTGGTCATCCAAGATACTAGAATATGATCACGGCCACTAGGAAAAAAATTTACTGGCCTGGGTTGAAGAAAGACATAGCCGAGTACTTAGCCAAATGCATAGAGTTCCAATAGGTTAAAGAAGAAAAATGACACCCAACAGGATTATTACAACCTCAACTACCAATCCCAAAATGGAAATGGGAAACCATCTCCATGGATTTCATCACCGAATTACCAACCTCAACGAAACAGAATGACGCCATCATGGTAGTGGTGGATGAATTGAGCAAGTCCGCTCATTTTATCCCCGTCAAGTCAACTTGTAAGGCAATAGACATCGCCAACGTATTCATGAAGGAGATATTTAGACTGCATGGTGTGATGAAAGAGATTGTGTCTGATAGAGACACAAAATTTACTTCCAACTTTTGGAAATCACTGATGGTTGGTTTGGAGACCAAGTTACTATTTAGCACAGCCTATCACCCTCAAACCGATGGACAGACGGAGCAATTGAATCAAATATTAGAAGACATGCTAAAGATGCATGTAATTCATCAACCCAAAGGGTGGGAAGACTACCTGCCACTAGTGGAATTAGCCTACAACAATGGCTACCAAGAATCCTTAAATATGAGTCCCTTCGAAGTCCTCTATGGTAGGCCATGCAACACTCCTGTCAATTGGATTAATCCTGTAAACAAAATTTATTTTGGACCCGACATGTTGAGAGAAATAGAACAACAAGTGACTCAGATAAAGAAAAAACTGAAGGTCGCTCAGAACCGGCAGAAAAGTTACATTGACCAAAAGAGAATTCCAAGAGAGTTCAAGGTGGGAGACCATGTATATCTCAGAGTTAGGCCCAGGAAGAGTTCCCTGAAAATGGGAACTTGTGCCAAGTTGGCACCTCAGTATTGTGGACCCTTTGAGGTTCTAGATAGAGTGGGACCTGTAGCATATAGGCTAGCACTTCCTCCCACAGTAAAAGCACATAATGTTTTCCATGTTTCATTATTGAAGAAATATGTACATGATTCTAATCATATAATTGAATGGTCTGTGATCCAGGTGGAACCGGAGGGAGAATTCCTACCAGGACCTCAATGCATACTGGAAAGAAAGGAAACCCTGCTCCAGAACCAAACCATTGCATAGGTCAAGGTGCGGTGGAGACATTTTGGCCCAGATGAGGCTACATGGGAAATGGAGGATTCCATGAAACATGCTTACTCGATTTTGTTTACCTCTTTACATACATTTCATATTGATAGAGAGAACATCAAGGATGATGTTCCTTTAAGGGGGAGGGAATTGTAACATCCTGTTTCCCCCAGTCTGTAAAAATAACTATACTGGCCAAGAGCTATGGCAGACTCAAAGATGTGAATGTGTGATTTTGAATGGACCTTAGTATAAAAGGTCGAAAAATGTAAACAATGTTATGAATATATGTTGCAGGACTGCTGGGAGGGGGATGTGCTAAAAAGAGACCACGATGGCTGATGAAAGGTGGTGGAAGGCACCTGGAATGGTGGTGTTAACTTCCACCGAAACCAATATCATATTTGGTCTTCACTGGCCCAAAGATCAAGAGCGACTCGTTGGCCCCGAAATGAATTACTCACCAGGTTGGTAAGTGAAAAGGATCCTCATGAGTTAATGAGGGATGGGGGTGAACCACCCATCCGTGGAAGCCTTAGACCTGACCACTGCGGGGAAGTTTGTGCCACATGCAACCTCACTGGAAAATAAAAGGCAGGAAAGAGGTGTGGAAGGGGGCAGTCGCGACAGAGATCGCAAGAGGGAAGAAATTGGAAGGACTCTGGAAAAATACATAGAGTGATTGATAAGCAGAGAAGAAGGAGAGTAACCTTCATTCTCGACTTCTGATGAACATAGACTCAGTCTCACAACATCATGGTCTAAGCTCGGGGGTGGCTAGTGGTAAATCCATTTGGAATCGCTGAGCCTACGGTTGGGTGGAAACGAGCACCCCTTTCAGCAATTGCATCAAACCTGGTGTTTTTCTGATAAGTGTTATATCTCGTATCTTGAAATTAATATTCTGACATGTATGTTCATGGTTTGTGTAATTATGAATGGTTACAGTATAAGACCATCTATATGGTGTTTTGATCAGAAATGGTGGTTGTATGCTTATATTGGAAAGACCACCTATGGATTATATATATACATACTTTGACTGCATTCTTATGTTGGAAAGACCACCTATGGCTTACGTAAATATATGTTTTGAATGGATTCAGTTTTCAAGTCTATTCTCGGGAAATTTATTCCCTTATTTGTCTCAAGTAATGCCCAGGACAGATCTCCCCACAGGGACACCTATTTTGAAAGTTTATCCAAGGATCTACTAGAGGATTTTATGGAATAAGTCTTAAAGCCCTGCATGAAAGAGAATGGTCCTCTTAGACTTCGAAATTTTGGTATTTCGGCACCCGAGGTACTTAAGTTTGAGTTCCCTTGTACTTGCAAGTCCTGAAACCTCGACTCGCGAAATCCCAAAATAACAGCGGGTGGATGGGTTAGGAAATTTCGGTGTTCTGGCACCCAGGGTACCTAAGTGTGAGTTTCCTTGTACTCACAAGTATCGAAACCCCAACTTGTGTAATCCTGAAATGATAGTGTGCAGATAAGTTACAATATTTCGGCAATTCGGTACCCGGAATACCCAAGGGCGAATTCCCTTGTACTCGCAAGTCCCGAAATTCTGACTTGTGAAATCTCGATGGAGGAAACCCCGAAATAGTGGAGCATGATTAGAGTTTGGTGTTTCAGAGTTTCAGCTCCCGAGAAACCCAGGTTCGAGACCTCCTGTCATTGCACATCTCAAAATCCCAATGGAGGAAACCTCGAAATAGTGGAGAATGATTAGAGTTTGGTGTTTCAAAGTTTCGGCTCCCAAGAAACCCAGGTGTGAAACCTCCTATCGTCGCACATCCCAAAATATCGATGGAGGAAACCCCAAAATAGTGGAGCATGTTTAGAGTTTGGTGTTTCAGAGTTTCATCTCCTGGGAAACCCAAGTGCGAGACCTCCTTTCATCGCACATCCTGAAATCCCGATAGAGGAAACCCCCAAATAGTGGAGCATGATTAGAGTTTGGTGTTTCGGAGTTTTGGCTCCCGAGAAATCCAAGTGCTAGATCTCCTGTCATCAAATATCCTGAAAACCCAGTTTACGAATTCTCGAAATAGGCTGAGCGATAAATATATATATATATATATATATATATATATATAGTTTTCGGAGTTTTGGCTCCCGGGAAACCTAGGTGCAAGACCTCCTATCGTCGCACATCCTAAAATCCCGATGGAGGAAACCCCGAAATAGTGGAGCATGTTTAGAGTTGGTTGTTTCGGAGTTTTGTCTCCCGGGAAACCTAGGTGCGAGACCTCATGTCGTCGCACATCCCGAAATCCCGATGGAGGAAACCCGAAGGGTAGAGTACCAAACTTATTCTGGGTTTTTGTTAATCTCAATAAGTGGTTAGGTCCATTTTGGGTTTCATCCCTTCGAAAGTCAAGAGAGCAAGGGATCGCTTGCCTAACAACTCCCCGTATCGCGATAGTAGAAGTGCCTTCTCGATAAGGACTGTGGGCATAGTCACGGTCATATGAGGGACTTTAAAGGGAAAGGAGGGTCTGCACTAGGCTCCTTAGAATCTCGGGGAGTGTTTTCCCTTGAGAATAATGAAAGAAAGCCGAAAAGTTTCTAGCCCCATGGTGAGTGTGTGACAATAGCTGAGTTGTTATGGAATTTGAAAGTTTCTTTTGTCTTTTCATTCTTATTTTTGAGGTTGACAACTTCCATTTCCAACATGTGACATGTTTCTTCCTTTTTAGTCAATTGAATCTTCAAGGCTTCTTATTTTTCCTTAACTCCTTGAAGTTGAGTCTTTAGATTGATGCCCATTTATTTTGTATCATCCAAGACTTATGTGCAGTTATTAGTTTTGTCATATGTATTTAACTCTTATATATATTTTGTTAGATCAACAACTTCATTCATCAATCTTTTGAATTCCTCCTTCTTTTCTAACTGAATCCTTTTGAGGTTTATGGCTTCCGATTCCAACCTATGGTGTGATTCTTCCTTTTTAGTTAATTGGATCTTATGTTCTTCTTCATTTTTCTTAGCTTCTTCAATTTGAGTCATTAGAGTTGCGTTAGTACTTTCATTTATATTTTTGACGTTAATAATTTCCAATTCCAACATGTGACATGATTCTTCTCTTTTAGTTAATTGGATCTTCTGGGCTTCTTCATTTTTCTTATCTTCTTCAAGTTGATTTTCTAGACAGATGACCATTTCTTTTGTCTCTTCTAGTACTTATTTTCTTTTATTGCCACGTGTCTTCAATTCTTCCATTTCTTTCATTAGATTATCAACTTCGGTCTTCAATATTTTGATTTCTTCTTCTTTGTCTTCTAGTTGAATCTTTTGTTCATTCTCTTCATGGTTAGATTGATCTAACTGTTGTAGTAGCAACATATATTTCTTTTGAAATTTATCTAACTCTTTAAAAATGCACATAACTATGTATTCAATCTGGTCAAGAACATCCTTAGTAACTTCAATATCTAGACCATTTCCTGGTTCCATACTAATCACTTCAGATGTAGTTATAACATCAATCTTAAAATCTAATAGTTTTTCTTTAGTGAATACTGAGGTATTCATCAATTACTTGATGTAGTAGTATTATGTATTGATTATTGGAGATTGCATCAATTCTTTGATGGAATTTTCCTCTTCTGTGTTTTGTTCTTTATTCTGATCAGAATTCTCTTTATCTGTATTTTTTTCTTCAATATGATTTGATTTCTCCATTCCTTTGCTTTGTTCTTTAATCTGATAGGATTTTTCAATTTCTTTGTTGTGTTCTATAAAATTATTGGAATTATCCATTTCTTTGTTTTGTTCTTTATTTTGATAATAATTCTCCAGCTAGATCCATAGTACTTTAGTAAAGGTGAAATGTCCCATATTTTCTTTGACTTGGTCTGACAGTCCATTCTGGATTGCCTTTAATGCTATTGAATTATTTTTCTTTGATTCTTTTGCAGTTTTGGATTTTTTCTTTGAGGTAGTTGAGTACCAAGGTTTAGATACTATTGAGTCCCAAACACCAGATCCTCTTGAATTCAGATACCATTTCTTTATTTCCCTCCATGAAGAGTAGTTTGTTCCATCAAATAAGAGAACTTCATTTGTGGAGAGAACCATTTGTCCACCCATTTATTCAGAATCTACCTTCCAGTGTTTAAATTGTGTTGAAGGCACCCACTCTAATACCAATTGTTGAAACACACACTAACATTGAGAGGGGGGGTGAATCAGTGTTTGGAACTTTTGACATATTTTCACACTTTCATAGATTAATTGAATTAACTAAATAAGATATATGAATCTCAATTAATTATTCGCAAACAGGTGTAACACAAACTGTATGAAGTAGATAAAATATATTTCCTTTATTTATTTAAATTGAATGAATACAAATAAAACCAATCCTATAATATCTTCAACTTTGACTGAATATGAGAGATCCAACTCTCTGAAACAAGACCCAACTTGTAGTTCTCATATCCAACTGAGAAATGAGGAATCCAACCCTCATAATAGGATCCAACTTGTTGATCTCAAATCCAATTGAGAAGTGAGGAATCCAACCCTCATAACAAGACTCAACTTGTAAACAAGCACCAACCTGATAGAATGAACTTCCATTCAAACCATTATATATATATATATATATATATATATTCACCACTACTTCTGGTTTATATAGTATTTCAATAGGTATAGGATTGAACCATTGTGTCTTTTGACATGAACCATTGCATCTCTTTATTTAACTTAACATAGATAATCTTCCCCTTAATTAGAAGATTATTCTTGATTCGAATTTCATCTACACGATTTGATCACAGATATAAATTGACTCATTATATCATTCCTATGCTTATGCTACATTCCCAAGTTTTCCAACAGATTATATTCGAGCTTTTACCTACTCTCTGTATTGTTATGATTTTAATCTCTATCAAATTACTCTACAGGACTTAATCTATTTACAAAAATAAATTATGTATGAGGTGCTTCCTTCAACCCAATGTTCAAATTACCATGGGCTCAAAACCACGGGCCTATCCATTTAAGCGTTGTTCCTAGTGCTTTCTTCTTCCGCCCCTATTCTTCTATGTGGGACCGTATTCAAGTGTTCGAGGTATTATTACTTCTAGCCTCTTTAGCTTCTCTACCTTATCACGTTACCAGTGCTAGAACCAAGTTCTTTGGTACTTCATCCTTTGGGACTTTTGTACTTTGCAGTCATTCAATCCTCTTGGAGTACATTTCGTCGAAGTGTGTATACTGTATTCACTAATAGATCAGACAACCAATATTTAATCTTTTGTTGGATGGATGATCTTGGCTTATCCTAAGGATTCAAACAAATAGATGGTCAGGACTTAATATGTAGTTGAGTGGAAGGTTCTTGTTCAGTTCGGGACTTCGACGTTTTGGGACTCCGGCCTTTGTAGTCTTCCAAATATTCCAGAGAAAATTCCACTGAAGGGTGTATCGACACTCCCTACTTGATAACCTTCACATTTACAGGAGCTAGGAATGTATACTTAGGAACAATAGAGCTCCCACTCTCTGAGTTTTGGGCTATTCGTGACTCTGAGACTCTAGACTACTCGAACTCTGAAGTAGTTCAATCCCTCGATATTTTTTACCTACCGAATAAGTCATAAAGTTGTGGTGACCTCTTGTTGTCAGTTAACACCTCTGCTTACTTTATCCTTCCATTATTCTTGATCAACGATGGAGAACTCTCTCAAAGGAGATCAACGGTTAGCGTTACTTCATGATTCACGCTTACTATATGCTTCCACTATACTCGATCGGATGATCAAGAAATATTCTGTAGGATATTAGATCAACGACCAAGTGTCGGCCTTCGGTGCTTCGGGTATATTTGCTGGTAGGAAAAGTTGGACATCCTTGGAGGATGTAGTACCAAAGTGACGTGGCTTGTTGACGTCACTGTTGACATGGCACTATTTGAGTGACTTCCATGTGTCACCTTGATTTGTGACTTTCGTATACCTAATGTGCCAACTATTTCTTGACACTTATCACTAGTTGATTGGGCCACGTGTCATATTTGTATTCTGCCACATGTCTCCCTCCTAGATCATGGATTTACACTCCATGGCTTCAATACTTAATGGCTTCAGGATTTTTGGCACTTATATACCCTCCTTCGATCATTGTCGAAGTGTTGAATAGATCTATCACCGTAAATATTTTCTTGTCTTGATCGATGACTTATTTTAATTCTAGGGCTTTGGAGTTTTGGATTTCTTGGTTTATCTAAGCTTATTATCACTAGAGTAGGTCAATGCCAAAGTTGACACCTTCTTCCTTTTAGCGTGATCTAATGGTTTCAATACTCATTCCAAATCAATAGTTGGCGGGATTTCCCTGCTCTTCCTCTGATTTGACGGTCGAAGGGAGTTCGCAACTTCAAGGCTTCGACCTTCGGGTAAACTTACATGTTTCAGACTCATTTTTTCCGAAGTGGTCAGCACCAGAGTTGACCACTATTGGACCCGCCTATCCTCATCCAACGGTCACCATTCATTTCCCAAATCAGATGACCCTCATTTACTTCGAGACTTTGGGGGTTTCAAGACTTTGTGTCCTATGGGGTCTGCTTATTCTCTCCTTCCACTTGGTTATATATGATGATCAGGATAGATCCTGAACTGATCTAATGGTTGAGAGATCACTTGAATTTCCTCCATAAAATTTTATGGCTCTTATTTAATCTCTCTTGATCTATGATTCTGGCTTGATCCAACTGTCCATAATGCTACTGCTCCAGATCTGATGGTTGAGATTTAATCCTTCCCAGTCTCTGTCTTCACATTGATATAATGATCCTGTATTTTCCTGAACTAAGAATGAACAACTCTTGTAATTCAATCCTTACAAAATTATTTCTTCACTCACAGAACTATGTCTCCTATGTTACTTCAAATGCACCATCTCTTCTGAGCTTCGATTAACGTTTGTGCATTTTTTATGAAATGATATTTAGTCACTAACCCTCCTAAGCTATTAATTCCTTGTGCTTGATTACTCTTTATGTACATGGATTCTATGCATGCTACCTATCTTGAGCTTTAGGAACATAGTATCACTGTTGATCCTATCATGATCAATAGTGATCAAGAATTGATTCTACCCCAAGGTGATCTACCTCTTCCCCAAGGTGATATTCCTTTTTCTTTGTTTAATGTACATGTTTGACTCATGTTTCCATCAATTACAACACCCAATCAATAATTCCAACATCTCTTTCTCTCCCACCCTCTCCCCCTCTCTCCTCCCCTATATCCCTCTCCCTATATTTCCCTCTCTCCCCCCATTAATCTCCCCCCTTCTCTCTTATATTTCTCTCCCTCCCTCCCCCATATATCTTCTCCCCTCCCTCTCTCTCCATATCATCTCCACCTCTCTCTCTCTCTCCATATCATCTCCACCTCTCTCTCTCTCCCTGCCTATATCCTATTCTCTCTCTCTCTCGTGTATTCCCCTCTCTCCCCTCCCCCTCTCTCTCAATTTATTTCTCACGTTATCACTCACTTTATTTCTCTCTCTATCCCCCTCCTTTTCCCCTCTCTCCCACTTTCCCTCTATCTCTCCCCCACTCCTACCCACCTCTATATTTACCTATCTTTTTTCTTGCCTCTCTTTGTCTCTCCCCCTATTCCTCCCTCATCTCACGCCCCCACTGCCTGTTGTGATTATCATTGATGGCAGGTGTGATTGTCATTGATGGAAAGATCAGAGTATGCAACGTTGGAAAAATAGGGACAATGAAATCCCAGGAGGAGAAGCGACAATGATCTTTGTATCCCATTGAGAATTCTCGATGAATGTCAGATCTGAGCTCGAGGTATGACCGACATTGGATCTAGGAGAACCTTCATGTTCTTTAAAGAACAAGGTGAAGTAGGGTTATGAAATCCCGAAGGCAGGAGGACAGTTTCAGATACTGGGAGTTGGAAGAGTCAAGACTCTTCGTCATTAGCAGTCCTGGAATCATGAAATGAGAAACCCCGAAAACCCAAAACTTGAAATAGGCACACCAACAAAGAATTTCGCAGACTAGGAAATAAGTCCATTTTGGAGTCCCGGATACCGCGAGTTGAAGTAAAAAAACACTTCATCACAAGAGTGTCGAAATGCTGAATCGTCGAAATGCGAAACAACGAAATACAGGATCGTTGATCCGACTCCATTTCGGAACTTCGGATTCCAGGAGTTGGAAGAGTCAAAACTCTTCATCATCAGGAATCCCGAAATCGTGAAATGCGAAACCCCTAATCCCCGAAATGTGAAACAACGAAATACCAAATCATTGATCCAACTCCATTTCGGAACTTCGGATAACAGGAGTTGGAGGAGTTAAGAATCGAGACTCTTCACCATAGGAGTCCTGAAATGGTGAAATGTGAAACACCAAAATGTCATTGATCCGACTCCATTTTGGAGTTTCAGATACGGGGACTTGGAGTTGTCTAGAACTGTCAAATCAAGAATGTCGAAATCGCGATATGAGAAATCACGAAGATATCTGGACCGTCGAATCATCAATAGTGTGGACCATTGATCTGACTCCATTTCAAAGGTTCAGATACCGGGAGTTGGAAGAGTCAAGAGTTGAGATGCTTCAACAAAGGAGTCCCAAAATTCTAAAATGCGAAATGCTGAAATGCGAAATGTGAAAACACCTTTTTGGTGTAGGCCTTGGTCACCATTGGTGGTCACATCGTCGAAGAGTTGTAGAGAATATCTCGAAGAGACAAGCTCCATTTCGGATTTTGGGACATGGAGAATCGAGACGCTTCACCAAAAGAATGCCGAAATCCTAAAATGTCGAAATGAGAAATAAACGCAATATGCTACGGATCCAATCCAACGGTGCAGGTGAATTTAAGTATGATCAGAGGGCTACTATTACACTTCAGAGTGTAACTACTAGAAATGACTGATGGATTCTACTAGAGGAATGAAACAGGCCTCAGTTTGATCACCAGAGAAGATGAAGAGGCTCGAGGCATCTTCCAATGGAATGAAGACTATTCTTAGAGGTGATTGACATATGGAAGAGTGTTGAAGCCTGTAACTGCAACATAGAGGACCAACTCGACTTTGATGGAGAATATGAAGAGTCTCAACTGCCAGACAGGCGAAGGAATCTCAGCATAACACCAAGTGATGATGGACTCATGGGTTTAACTGCCAGAGAAGCTGAAGAGTTGCCATGATGATTAGGCAGAGCACTCGACATGGAGAGAGCATGCAGAAGCATGGCGAGAGAGAATGCACAAGGTGCACAAAGACTATAAGTATGCAGAACAAAGAAGAGATGGGATGTTGTTGTTAAGGTGGATTCAGGAGTGTAGAAGGAGGAGTGTACAGCAATTGAAATACAGAGAAGAGGAATGGTGCATCAAATGCATATGGTGCACAGAGAAGAAAAGGCAGAAGCACAGAAAGTGCAAGGCATGTGTGCAGCAAGATAGTGAAACACTAAAGGAAGGCTGAGGTGCTCTTGTAGAGAAAAACAGAAGATCAAAAATCGCAAGAAGATGCATATAGAGAGACACTAATACAGGAGAATAGAGCAGCATAGAAGAATAGTGATAAGCCTGGTAAGCCAATGATAAATATTGTATCACTGTGATAAATTTATAAATATAGAAAACTTTATATTTCATGGAGGTTTGGAGGCGCTAGGGAGGATTGTTGTCCTCAGAGGTTCAAGTGGGTGCTTGAACACAGGGAGTTGTATCTTTCATCTGGTTGCAGCCAGAGAAACCAGGGTGGCAGGATGGTGCAAGGGAGAACTGTTGTTCTCTATTGCATAGGTCCGTTCTTGTGTGACTGGAAGTTGGTGCTTCCATCCAATTGGAGATGGAACATTTAGGGAGTTGGTGCTTCCTTCTAGTGGGTGCTAGAGAAACTAGGGAGTTGGTGCTTCCTTCTAATAGGTGCTAGAGAAAACAGAGAGTTGGTGCTCTCAACAAGTTGCAGCTTGCAATACAGAGGTTGTAGCCTCACAATGATTTGGATCTCATATGTATGATAATGTATAGAATGTAAAGATTACTTAACATATAAAGAAGAAGAGGTTTTTACCCTTTATGGGTTTCCTCAGGAAATATCTTTCTCTGTAGATTTCATATGTGACAATGATGATGAATGTTCTATTGCTTACTTTCCTGCATTATTGTGATTTTCAGTAAGTGCTCTTCAAATAATTTAAAATAAGCATAATTGTTTAAGCAAGGTAACAACTGATTCACCCCCCCTCTCAGTTGTCCAACAATTGGTATCAGAGTCGGCCCCTTTTATCTAAGGGTAGATCCTAGAGATTAAACATGTCAAGCCATGAAGGAAACTCAACCAATAAGGCCCCTTTTGTTCAATGGAACAAACTTTGCCTTCTGGAAAGTTAGAATGAGAACTTACATAATGGCTTTAGGTGCAGATGTATAGGATGTGGTAGATACTGGTTATGTAAAGCTAGTTGTACTAGCTAATAAGGATGACAAGCTAGAATTTAGCTTCAATGCTAAGGCTATGAATGCTATCTTGAGTGGGCTTGCAGAAGCAAAATTCATAAAAGTTATGCACCTAGGAACTACCAAAGAAATTTGGGACAAACTCATTAGCAGTTATGAAGGTAATGAAAAGGTAAAGGACGCCAAGCTTCAAATCTACAGAGTACATTTTGAACAATTGAATATGAAAGAAGATGAAACTATTGTAAAATACTTTCTGAGAGTTGAAGAACTGGTAAATGCAATGAAAGCACTTGGTGAAAAAATTGAGCAACCTTCATTAGTTCATAAATTTTTTAGATCTCTACTAGATAGGTTCAACCCGAAGGTTTCTTCTATAGAAGAACTTAATGATCCAAAAACCTTGGAGTTTGATCAAATTCTAGGAACATTGACTGCATATGAAATGAGAATAGTTAAAGATAAACCAACCTCCAGAGAAGAATCATTTAAAGAAGACAAGAATGAGGATTCTGAGCCTAATGAAATTGAAGCAAAATTTGTGAAGAGACTGAAGAAGAGATCAGACAAATACAAAGGTAAATTGCCTTTCAAATGTTTCAACTGTGGTAAGATAGGTCATTTTGCAAATAAATGTTCTCACAAAGGAAAGGATCAGACATGTGATGATGAGGAGAAGCACAAACACATAAATTTCTTTAAAGAGAATAATTTTAAGAAGAAAAGTCTTTGTGTAAACAATGATGACGATCCTTCAGATGATGAAGACAATGAATCCTCTATTGAAGATAAACTAAATGACTTCATACTTATGGCCAAAGAGGATTATGATAATAAAAGCACAGGAAGTGAGGCTAATGAAGAAGAAGTTGTGGTTGATATGGAAGGAGAACTGATCAGTGGACTGGAAGAGATTGACAGACTCATAATTAAGAACAAAAAGCAAAAACAATTACTGATACAGTTTGTGAAAGATAGTAAATAGCCGGATGAAGACTTTGCCCTTCTAAAAGTAGAATTAGAAGAGGCAAAGAAAATCGAGGACATTCTAAAACAATAGTTATCATAAAGGAAGGCAAGATGTAAAGCTCTGGAAGAAGAAGTAGTGAAAACTAGGAAAGAGTTGGAGAAGTTTCAAGCCTTGTATCATAAGAATCTGTCAAGTATCAAAGCCTCAGAAGGATTAGCCACCATTCTGAATCAACAAAGGAATCCAAAGCTGAAAATTGATCTGGGTTATGAAGAGGGATCAAGTAGTGGTAAGAAAAGAAACGAAGAACCCATCAAGTTTGTCAAATCTACAACCAATGACAACAACAAACATGTAGAAACAAAGGAAGAAAATCAGTTGCCCGGGACAAGTAAAGAAAAAGGTGCCAGGACTAAATATGTAGAACAAATAAATAATGCGCTCCCTGCTGAAAGATGTCATCAGCATGGAAGAAATCGATTTTCTCAAAGAAGACTACCATTTTCCAGGTACAAAGAATTTTTCTATGGATATTGTTTCTACTGTTCTAACTTTGGTCACAAAGTTGTAAATTGTTCCTTAAGACTTAGACATGAGCAATTAAGGTTTCAAAGAATAAATACTTGCCACAAGAAAGAATGATAGAACCAAGTAACCAACCTTCACAGATTGCAAATTGCCAAATTAAGTCTAGAGACATGCAATTAAGGAGGTCAAGAAATAATCAACAGTCAATGAGTAGACAACGTGTTGGCTTACGAAAAAGGTATAAATATCTTCCTTTTTCCCACAGTTCACGATATGATTTTGATTGATTCTTCAGATAGTTAGGGATAAATAGGAAAGAACATGATTAATATGTCTCTTAGGATTGTTATTGAAGTTTTATTAAATAGATTCTAAACTATGATTGTAATGGTTTGGTTTTGTTGCAGAATTGGATAAATAACTGTCACAGATAACTAAAGAGATCTTGGCTATGCGCAAGCTATTGGAGGTTGAAGACTTTTTAGGCGCAAATCAGTTTTGAAGATAATGCATTTTCTATATTGTAACTTTATAATAGTAAAGAAATCCTGAGGATCTTTCGATCCTCAGGATAACTTGATTTACCCAAACTATTGTAATATATAAGAGGGTAATAGATCCAGAAAAAACAAGAAAAAAACGCATTCAAGTATTTAGATTCAGAATTGCTCCGTGCAAGTCGTTTTGTAAATGTTTCACCAGATATGGAATCAATGAAAGTCTTGAGTGTTTCTACCATTTATGTGCTATAAGTTTCTCATAGAAGTACTTCTGAAGACCGAGGGCCCAGTCTGAAGGAGCTACTATCTCGTTTTGTAATTGTATCAATTCGAAGTTTGATTTCTATTTTGTGATTCAGATCTCTTTTATAATAGCCATGGTTAAATGCATAAGTGTGTTAATGATTTTATGATTGTTTTCGTATAGAAGACAGACATTTCCATCAGTTATTAATGATTTTCGTTATGATTTCTATTTCTGAAGTTGTTGCTTGACAATTCCTCACATTTTCATCCGCATTGTTCCTTTTCCTTAGGTTTACGATTGTTGTTCCTTTCAGTTAAAGTCACTATAGTTGTTCCTTTAGGTAAAAGTTACATTAGTTGTTCCTTTTGGTTAAAGTTACATTAGTTGTCCTTTCCGATTAGATTACAATTGTTGTTTCTTTCTGTAGATAGAGTAATTCGTTATTTCGTTTCCAGTAATCAGAATTCGTAATTGATAGTTAATTTTGCAAGTCCTTGCTTATATTCAATTACTGCTTTTTAAGTGAATTCAATAGATTAATTAATTCTTTTCCATTTTACAACATCTTAGTAATCAGATCTCTATTCCATTAGTTCTTAGAAAATTTGGTGAATGTTTGAGGAACTTGATTGTTGATGAACTCAGATTTGGTATAGCTACATGATTTTAGGCTACCTGCATAGACTTTGCTGATATTCTTGAGATAAAAGACAAATCTTCGGGTTGATAAATTAATGTTAAACTAAGGTTGTTTTTAGGACATATTTAGACACCAACACAACGTTGCAACAATAACTTTGACCTATTGAACAATGAGGTTGAATGCTACATCTGTCATAACTATGGACATAAATATGTTGATTGTCGATTAAGCAACTATGAACCAGATTTGAATTCCCTTGTTGAAAATGTCAAGGTTTGGAAGAAGAAAGAAAGTGACAAGTGTGGATTAGTGTTGTCAGCTCAAAGAAAAAAAAACCCTTGGTATATAGACAGTGGATTCTCCAAACATATGATGGGAGACAAAGGTAAGTTTCTATCTCTAAGTGAAAGAAAATCAGCAAACATAACCTTTGGAAATGATGCTCCAGGTAAAATAAAGGGTAAAGGGATGGTGAGTTTAAGTAATGGAAAAGAAAAAGTTCAAGATTTTCTACTTGTATATGGGCTGAAACATAATATTCTCAGTGTAAGTCAAATGTGTGATAGAGGATGTGAAGTGGTGTTCACGTCCAAGGATTGCAAAATAAAGTCTGTAAACTCAAGACAAGCGGTGGCTAAAGGAATAAGGACAGAAAATAACGTATATGTGCTGAAAGAAAATAGAGAAGAGGGTCATCTAAGAAAACATGATAAAAGATGGTTATGGCATAAGAGACTTGGAAATATAAACTTTGACCACCTAATCAAACTCAAAAATCTTGAGGCAGTAAAAGATCTTCCAAGAATATCAAATCCCCAAGATTCAATGTGTAAACCTTGCCAAGTAGGAAAGATAACTAGAACACGGTTTAAGTCCAAGAGCTTTACCTCAATAGAGAAACCACTCCAACTAGTTCATATGGATTTATGTGGACCATCAAGACAGGAAGGCATAGGGAAAGAAAACTACTTCATGTTGATTATTGATGATTACTCCAGACTTACTTGGGTTTCCTTTCTCAAGGAAAAAGTTGAAGCATTTGAGAAGTTTAAAATATTTAAGACTTTAACTGAGGCTCAAACAGGCAAGAGGTTAAAGGCAGTAAGATTATACCAAGGAGGAGATTTTATGTCAAGTGATTTCAAGGAATTCTATGATAAGCATGGGATCAAGAGAGAATACACAATCCCAAGAACTCCACAAAAAAATGGAGTAGTTGAGAGGCAAAACAGAACAGTGTAGGAAATGGCCAGGCCAATGATGAATGAGAAGAACATTGGTCAAACCTACTGGGTAGAAGCAATACACACAACAGTCCACGTTCTTAACAAAGCCCACCTCATACCAAAAAGTGACAAGACACCTTATGAACTGTGGTATGGGAGACTTGCCTCAATCAAACATTTCAAAGTCTTTGGGAGTAAATGTTACATAAAGAATAATGATGAGAACCTTGGAAAATATGATGACAGGGCTGATGAAGGTATATTCTTAGGATATTCTACAAATAGTAAAGGATACAGATGCTATAATAAGAGGCTTCATAAAATGGTTGACTGTATTGACATAAAAGTTGATGAAGGAATCCCAGCAAGAGAGGGGTACAATAATGAGTATTCTACAAAGGACACAGCTAAAGCTAAAGATGAACATGTCCAATAATCATAAAACAAATATTCTGAATTAGATGAAGACACAGATACTCAGACAGACTCAAATCAGCAGGCAACTTCAAATTCCTCCTCCAGAATCACTCAAAAGAATCATCCTGCAAGTCAGATAATTGGTGAAAAAGAAAAAGGTGTACAAACCAGGAGAAAGATAATCAAAAATACCGAGCAATCACATATAGATTTAATATCCATGCTGGAACCCAAGAATTTTAATGAAGCTAGAAAAGATGACCATTGGGTTAAAAAAATGAATGATGAACTTGATCAGATTGAGAAAAATAATATGTGGGAGATGGTTCATAGACCTGAAGGTAAAAATATCATTGGTTCCAAATGGATCTTTAAGAATAAGTTGAATGAGCAGGGACAAGTTGTCAGGAACAAAGCAAGATTGGTCTGTAAAGGATATTCTCAAATAGAAGGACTAGATTTTGATGAAACTTTTGTGCCCGTAGCAAGATTAGAAGCTATCAGAATATTTATTGCCTATGCTTGTCTTAAAAGGTTTAAAGTCTATCAAATGGGTGTCAAGTCATCTTTTCTAAATGGAGATTTAAATGAATAAGTCTATATCGAACAACCAGAAGATTTTGAACTATCTGATAACTCTAACTTAGTATGCAAGCTGAAGAAAGATTTATATGGGTTAAAACAAGCTCCTCGTGCCTGGTATCACAGACTGGATATGTATCTCAAAGACAAAGGGTTCAAGAGAGGAACAATAGACAACAATCTATATATCAAAATAGAGGGTAATGATTTGCTCATTGTGTTTGTCTATGTAGATGACATCATCTTCGGATGTAATAAGGATCAATTGGTACAATGGTTTGCTTCTTCCATGGAGTCTGAGTTTGAAATGTCTATGATAGGTGAACTGCCATTTTTTCTTGGTCTGCAAATTACTCAAAGGTCTGAAGGGATGTTCATTTCTCAAGAAAAATATCTAAGAGAAATGTTGAAAAGGTTTCAAATGGAAGATTCTAAACCTGTGGGTACACCTATGGTTACTGGATGCAAATTAAGCAGTGATGATGACTCACTTGATGTTGATCAAAGTTCATATAGGTCAATGATAGGCAGCCTATTGTACATCACAACATCTCACCCAAACACAATGCATGTTGTTGGAATGGTAGGAAGATATCAGTCTACACCTAAACAGAGTCATTTTCTAGTTGTCAAAAGGATACTCAGGTATTTGAAAGAAACAATGACTTATGGTTTGTGGTATCCCAGAAATCAGAATTTTTAGTTAACTGCTTATTTAGATGCAGATTGGGCAAATTGTGTTCATGAGAGAAAAAGCACCAGTGGAGGAGCATTCTTCCTGGGTGACTCATTAGTAGCATGGCTTAGAAAAAATAAAAGTTCCATTTCTTTATCAACTACAGAGTCAGAGTACATTGTTGTTGCTACCTGTTGCACTCAAGTTTTATGAATGATTCAGACACTTGCAGACTTAGAGGTAAAATACGCTACACTGATCCAAATTCATTGTGATAACACTAGTGCCATCAGTGTGTCCAAGAATATTGTATTCCACTCCAAGACCAAGCATATTACCATAAAATACCATTTTCTGAGAGAGAAAGTCACCAATCAGATTGTTCAGGTCCATTACATTCCAACCACAGAACAAATTGCAGACATATTTACTAAACCCCTAGCCAAGACACCATTTGAATACCTCCGACAGAATTTGGGTGTCATCCTGTCTCACACCTAAGAGAGTCCATCTTGTTAAGGGGAGTTTTGTATTGATTGAATATCTAATACCTCCTAAAAATATTGCAACAACTCAGGGGGAGCATTTTTTCTTTGACATTGATGTCAAAAGGGGAGAAAAGGAGTGGTCTGGACTAAATGCTACAGTTGGAGGTCCAAATATATTAGCATAGTCATGCAGGGTTTCCATCAATGCCAAAGGGGGAGATTGTTGTGATTATCATTGATGGAAGGTGTGATTGTCATTGATGGCAAGATCAGAGTATGCAACAATGGAAAACAGGGACAACGAAGGCCCGGGAGGAGAAGTGACAGTGATCTTTGTATCCCATTGAGAATTCCCGATGAATGTCAGATCTGAGCCTGAGGTCCAACTGGCGTTGGATCCAAGAGAACCTGCACATTCTTTAAAGAGCAAGGTGAAGCAGGGTTACAAAATCCCGAAGGCAGGAGGACAGTTTCAGATACCGGGAGTTGGAAGAGTCAAGACTCTTCGTCATCAGAAGTCCCGGAATCACAAAATGTAAAACCCTGAAAAACCAAAACCCGAAATAGGCACACCAACAAAGAATTTCACAGACCAGGAAATAACTCCATTTCGGAGTCCTGGATACCCAGAATTGAAGTGTCGAAACACTTCATCACAGGAGTGTCGAAATGTCGAATCACCGAAATGAAAAACAATGAAATACCAGATCTTTGATTTTACTCCATTTTGGAACTTCAGATACCGGGAGTTGGAAGAGTCAAGACTATTTGTCATCAAGAGTCCTAGAATTGCGAAATGTGAAACCCTGAATCACCGAAATGCGAAACAATGAAATACTGGATCTTTGATCCGATTCCATTTTGGAACTTCGGATACCAGGAGTTGGAGGATTTAAGCACCAAGACTCTTCACCACAGGAGTCCCGAAATGAAAAAATGTGAAACGCCGAAATTTCGTTGATCCGACTCCATTTCAGAGTTTTGGATACTAGGACTTGGAGTTGTCTAGAACTCTCACATCAAGAATGTCAAAATCGCGATATGTGAAATCATGAAGAGATCTGGACCATCGAATCATCAAGAGTGTGCACCATTGATCCGTATCCATTTCATAGGTTCAGATACCCGGAGCTGGAAGAGTCAAGAGTTGAGACTCTTCATCAAAGGAGTCTCGAAATGCCAAAATGTGAAATGTGAAAACACCTTTTTGGTGTAGGCCTTGGTCACCACCGGTGGTCACATCATCAAAGAGATGTAGAGAAGAGCTCGAAGAGACAAGCTCCATTTCAGAGTTTGGGACATGGAGAATCGAGACTCTTCACCACAAGAATGTCGAAATCCAGAAATGCCAAAATTTGAAATAAGCACAAGATCCTACGGATCCAATCCAACGGTCCAGGTGAATTTAAGTATGATTGGAGGGATACTATTGCACTTCAGAGTGTAACTTCTAGAAACGACTGATGACTTCTTGCATAGGAATGAAACAGGCCTCAGTGTGATCGCCAGAGAAGATGAAGAGGCTTGAGGCATCTTCCAATGGAATGAATACTACTCTTAGAGGTGATTGACAGATGGAAGAGTGTTGAAGCCTGTAACTGCAACAGAGAGGATCATCTCGACTTTGATGGAGAAGACGAAGAGTCTCAATTTCCAGACAGGCGAAGGAAACTCATCATAACACCCAGTGATGATGGATGCATGGGTTTAACTGCCAGAGAAGCTGAAGAGTTTCCATGATGATCAAGCAGAGCACTTGACATGGAGAGAGCATGTAGAAGCATGGCGAGAGAGCATGCACAAGGTGCACAGAGACTATAAGTATGCAAAACAAAGAAGAGATGGGTTGTTGTTGTTAAGGGGGATTCAGGAGTGTAGGAGGAGTGTGCAGCAGTTGAAATATAGAGAAGAGGAATGGTGCATCAAATGCATATGGTGCACAAAGAAGAAAATGCAGAAGCACAGAAAGCACAAGGCATGTGTGCAGCAAGACAGTGAGACACTAAAGGAAGGCTGAGGTGATATTGTAGAGAAAAATAGAAGATCATAAATTGCAAGAAGATAAAGACAGAGAGACATTGATATAGGAGAACAAAGCAGCATAGCAGAACAATGATAAGCCTGGTAATCCAATGATAAATATTGTATCACTATTGTTGGAGCCGCCTTTTTCAACTGGTTTAAATGTAATTTTTAATGTCAAATGTTGGTCTTTAAGTTCTCTTTTTCTTCGTGACATTTACCAATTAAAAATCTCAGTAGTCCTGACATGCAAAATAGCAAAGGATGTTATGTTTCATAAGTCATCACTTTTTGTCGTTAAATCAAAATTTTTACTTTTTGTACCTTGGGATATCACGCTTCGGGAGTTACAAGTCACAAGATTTACAAGCCCCGATGTGTGAGGTCGCGAAAAGTTTTAAAAGCTTACCTCAGGTGAAAGATGAGAGTAAAATTCTTTAAACCCCAGTCAAGTGTTGTCGGGATTTCGCATCTCGCCGTTCACTCTCTCCAAAAACATTACTGTCATAACTCCGATATGTGAAGCCGTGAGACTTTTACATAAGTAACCTGGGTTAGTGTCAGGGGTGATTAGTTTTGACCATGGTTAAAGTCTCTCGGGATTTAGCGATTCGTCTTACGCTCCTCCCGAAAACCATATCTTCGAAACCCCGAGTGGAAAAGTCGCGATATTGCTCAAATATTAATTAATTAAAACACTTAATCTAGTTTACCTTATGTTTTAAATAGATCTCATCATCGTGATCCCAGGATTTCGTGACTCGACTTACACTCCTCCCGGAAACTATACCTTTGAAGCCCCGAGTCGTGAAGTCGCAATATAAATTAAAACATGATTAATTAAACACCTAATCCTGTTTACATCCTTTCTTAACTAAATCTAATCATCGCGACCTCGGGTTTTAGAGGCTCGAAAGGTTAGAGTGAAAACTCCCAATATGGTGAACGTTGAAAGGTTGATTAAAGTTTAAGAAAGCTTAATTAAAGAAGCTAAGACAACTTAATCAATGTTCAATGCAAATAATAATATGCATAGTCTATGAGGTAAATTTAAATTTTCCTTGCGCCAACTTGTGTCACGAACCATCGAAATTTATGGCATTAATTGGAAATGAGGTGAAGTGACAAGTAAGGACATGGTTTTTATTGCTAAATCTGTCTCTAAATATGATTTGACCATTTTGTTCATAAGGACATCGAGATTTTAAATGGTCGAAGATATAGATATTTTTCTTTCTGTTCTATTCATAAAGCTCATTTCTATCCTACGTAGAGAAGTTTTTCTCAGCGAGCTGACTTCTGTATGTATACACATTTTTATTACAAGAGAGCTAAGTCACAATCCTCTGTCATGGCCCCATGAAAAGCATCCAAGGTAGGTGCTAAGATTTCAAGACAAGGCTCTGATAATGTTTATGATACTTCACCATGAAGCGTTGATTCTATATGAACCTAGTCGTACATCTCCAAGGTTATGCAATCCGATTTCGTGAACTATTCAGATGATTCTAGTGACAATGAGAAAGATGACTTGACCACCAAATACAAGATCGTCGTCCAAGCATAGATGCACAAAGTAGCAGCCATGCCACGTCTTCTACCTTACTATGACATGATCCAATGGGCGCTAGATCATGTAGATATCCCGACCAGAACCATCATCAGCAAGCAGAAGGTCACTATTGGGACCTTTAGACCAGAAAAATTATAGGCTATGTACAAGTTGCCACCCATGTCGAACTTCACATACAATGTCGAGTTTCTGGAGGATTTTAAACAAAAGGAATGCGAGCAATACAGAAAATTCTTATTTGATTTGATCAAGGATTGGGTCTCACACCCCGTGAAGTTCAAGGCCGATAGCAACGGAATTTATTCCATATCTTCTTTGGAACCACAATTGAAATACATAGCAATGATGACTTGTATATTGTATGGGAGGGAAGAAACCACACATCTCTTCCTCCCATGGGTGCCTCTAATGCATACAGTCACGGAAGGTTGTTCCTTCGACTAGGACAAACTCTTGTCAAATAGTCTGACCAGTCGGATTACAGAATATCGGACACAGAGGGAGAGCAGGAAGGCCGCTTCATTATTTATGTCCGCATACATCGTGGACACCGTGTGTTTCATGACACATTTTCCTTTAATGAGCTGGAGCTGGGCTCCATCGGATGTCGAGCCTATCCACGTCTACCATTCAAAGCTTTGGGAGGATAAGGCCTCAGATTTCATATATGAAATCTTCAATTGGGTAATGGTACTGATGCATGTCACCATCTTCAGTAATCCACTTCCCAGGATCTCAGATAGCATCGTGGCAAATTTGAGCAGAGTGGTCGACTGGTACGTGGAGGAAGAATTTTCATACATCAAGGTTTTCGACGCTTCTGTCCCTCTGCATGCTCTACCATTATTTATACTTGATAGGCTGGTTTGTTGTGAGATCGCCAGGAAAACCGTGATTGGTGGCATAATTAAAGAGCTGAAAGGATTTTCAAGGAAGGCATGGCCACCTTTCCCCATTCATTTAAATACCTATTCTTTATTAGATTTTGGGCATGCAAAGGCCGAGGCAGTAGCCTTAGAAGATATAAAATTGGTCCATATCGAATTCAAGAAACACGACCCACATAGGGTCGTGAGTAATCACTTGTCTAGTTGTGGCCTTAAAAGATTTGAGCATGAGAATTCACCTCATGATGATATTTTCTGAGGCGCGAGATCTTATGCCGAGGTTTTGGCTCGAATACAAGCCCTATCGCCCGAAGATAGGGCCGATGTTTTCAAATTCCAAGAACATAGGTGAAGCTTCCTTCCCCCAGTATTAAGGGTTGAGAATCCAACGACCAGAGAGGTGCAACAAACAAAAGATGAAGGCTCCAAAGATTCAACACCCGGCCAAGAAGAACACCAGGACAAGAAGGAGAAAACTGGGGGTCCGAAATAGGAAGCCGAGACTTCCAATCCTCCAAGCGAGCCAACCTCGATCGTTACTCCAGGGAAATCATCTAAACAAGTCAACAATACGATCATTTATATTACCCCCCTGCAGTCCACAAAGGGAATACCAGACGCAGGTTGGATTTTTGGTGAAGAATTAACACCCATAACAGTGGAAGAACTACCTCTTAATGAATTATTCTTCGATAAGAAGAGAAAGGCTGTCACAAGACAAGAACTTTACCAAGAGGCAGGTACTGTATCTAAAAAATTTAAAATCTTAACCGATGGGAGAACTATGAAAGAAGAAGAATTTGCAACACAAATAGCAGGAACATTGGGAGCTTTCGCTACGGAAAACCAATATTCATTCGGGACCCTAAAGGATCAGCTGAAGTGAAAAAATCGGTTGATCAAGACATTAGAGGCTATACTAGCTACAACAAAATCCGCTGCCAAGGATCAGGCGAATACAACATTAGAGCAAGCTAGAATAGATGATCAAAAAGAAATCGAGCAGCTCAAAGCCGATCTCAAACAGACACAGCTAATGGATCAGACAAGTCAGATACATATAGTCTAGCAAGGAGAATTGATAGAGAAACTACGGGCCAAATTAGAGTTCGTCGAAAGCCAGGTAATCAATATCGATATTTTTCAATCCCAAGCAATAGAAATCAGAAAAAGGTTATCGACATCGCAGCAAGGTCTACTTGTTAAAGTAGAAACGATTCAAAGAAACTTCCAACTCATTGATCAGGTATTGGAGAACCTCTCTCTCAGAGAAAGGGAAGCTCGGGCGGCTCGGGTTGCTTTCCAGGAGGCTATTATAGCCACGACAAGAAGGGAAACAGGCAGTAGTTCCAGTTTTCCCATCCCAGAGCAGACCAGAGGCAACATCTTGTTGAAAGAATGGGAGCCTAACATATTTGAAGGCAGACAACAAGCTAAGGAGGTAAGAAAATCTTGTGAAGAAACTTTCATTTTGTTAAATGGGATTTGGTTGGGTTCCAATGGTGAAAGTAGCATTGAGGTACTGGGTCAGATCAATACAGCCAAATATTTTCTAAATATCAAGGAAAATGAAGAAAGAGAATTAGCCGAAATATCACAAATAACCCAAACGAACATATTTCAAATAGATAAATGGTTAATTAAACCAAGTATACTATTATGTTCTATCAGCGCCAAAGACCAATAGGTGGAAGGAAAGTTGCCATTATTGGTGAAAGATTGTTATGCTTTTGAGGCCAATAATCAAGCATAACCTTCTAAGTTGATATTACAGCTGGTGGAAAAGTGTGTCATTTGCACAGAGCATGCGAAGAGGCAGGTTTCCAGTACCAAATGAGGACAAAGATAAATAATTGAAACTTTAAACTCCTTTGTTGTAACTAAAAACCTCTGGAACGATTGAGATTCCCACATATAGAAATCTGTATAAATATACATTTTGAAGAAAGAAAAGAGGCTGGACCTATTTTGGTCGTTTGTAATAGTGACTCTCCTTTTTTAATATTAATACAAAGTAATCCGAAGATTCCTGATTCCATCAAGACTGTGTTATGAGTTTGTTTTCTCTCTGATTTTTTGTTCAATTTCATTTCGCACATATATGTTGGATGAATGTTACACTGCAATTTACTAAAACCTCTACTGTGGTGATTAATTTTAATTATCTGTATAGTTTATAGTTTTTCCTATGTATCGGCTATCAACAAGTACAAGACCTGTGGACTCATTAGATTTTCATATTTTATACATTCGTCATATTTCTTCTCACCTTTTTCTTCTTCTGTTTACAGGGTGAGATTCTCCCTTGATAGGACCCTCGTATTATAAACAACTTTATTTTTTTCTCACATTTTCACACACATCAATTATTTACTAGATAACATAGTTACGGGAAAAGGTCTTTGGTTTGTAATTTATCTTTAAATCAGATAGTTCTCTTTTATACGATCGAATTGAGACAGCATCTAAAACTTTGAAACATTCCTTTACTTTCAATGTTCCTCTATGACTATCCCCATTGTAAGACAGCCTAACATTGAGCCCGGTTTATCGAACCAAACACATATCGCTTTGAACCTTTTCGATACTATTCTTAAAACAACAAATACCCAGGTAGAACTTGAGCGTTCGTGGGCTGCGATTGAGCGAGATATAAACATCCAGGAACAGTTGGAGGCTAGACAGCGACAACTCGGAAATCAGCCTTAGCTTCCTTCCCCAAAGGTTGATGCTCTTCCCTTTATTACTCTTCACTCACTTTCAGATGATTAGACACTGTACCTTCTAATCCTTAGGTACAGACTCTGGAACAACATCTTTTTGGCGTTGTTACCGTGGATAAAGTTACGAAACCTTTTCCCTGGGAAGAACGCCATTCTCGCAAGTTTCATCCTTTGATAGTGAACAAAGAGTGAACATCCTTTAAAGGATTTTCTTATCTTTCACTTGGCGACTCCACATTAAATAAGATGGCATCTGGTCGAAGGAATACTAGACAAAACCCAGAGGGAAAACAGACCACGTCTGTTTCCGATCCCAAAAATATACTGAAAGTTAGAGGTTCCCTTAAGCCAACTACTGCAGTCTATCATCTTAAGTACCCACAACCCAAGATCAAGAGTTCATATTAACCTTCAACTTCACACAGTTTCCCTCCCGAAACCATCAATCTGATTTTATCTCTCTCTGAGACTAAAAGTGAAGCCCTTTCGATAACCTCTAACGTATACAGAGGTAAAATCCCTGCAGTGGATTTATCAGAGATTGATATCCCATCAACTTTTCAGTTAGATCTCACGACCTCACCAGATCTTGGAGAGTATACCTTACACTCGGATTACATGCCTATGGGTTCCCCTAATTACATTTCTTGAAAATCCGAAGAGCCAAGTCCTCGCATCACTTATCACCCATCTTTGGTTTTCTCATCTCACAAAGAAGCTAAAGATTCACTTTTACTGTTCTAGAACTCTCTATACAATACACCGTTTACCTATCCAGTAGTACTGATGGCAGCCGCCAAAGGAGGAGGTGGAGGGGTTTTCAAAGGTGGTGGAGTTTTCGGAGGTGGTGGAGTTTTAGGAGGTGGTGGGGCTCCAAGAGGAGGAATAGAAGGCCAAGGGCCTCTCCCCCCTCCCAGGGTCTTTGCTAAAGTAGCTGCAAGATATGCGCCTTTGGTTCTACCTGTCCCTCTTCATGACCTTCCTGAAAATTATATAAAAAACCTACCTAAATTTATAGGAGAAGGAGACTTGACCGCAACCGAACATATAAACTTTTTTTATCAGTTCACGGATATCCTAGGTCTCAAGCACAAAGATATGTATTCGAGGCTATTTGTTCAAACGTTCGAGGGACAGGTACGAACCTAGTTTCTAAGCCTACCTGCAGGATCGATATTATCCTATGATGCCCTAGAATATACCTTCCTTAGACAATGGGGTGAAAGGAAAGACCACTTGTATTATTTGACCGAGTTCGGATCTTTAAAGAAAAAGAATTCGGAAACAGTTATGGAATTTATTCAAAGATTTAATAAGCTTTATAATAAAATCCCAACGGAAGTTAAACCATCCCAACCTGAAGCCAAAGTAACCTTCGCAGGAGCATTCGAACCCAATTTCTCCCTTATCTTAAGAGAAAGAAGAGGGGCTACCCTAACCCGAATGCAGGATGATTTTGTGGAAATTGAATCTAACATGATGGCTTTGATGGAAATTGAATCAGGGAACAAACCAGACCCTCGGGGTCTAATAGATCTACAGACAACAAAATGGATGATATGGCTAGGGTAATTAAGGAATTGTCAAATAAAATATCTAGTATGGAGTTGGATCAATCTAAGGCCGATCCTTTCATTAAAAGGGAATTCAGGAGAAACCCCAATCTTCAAAATCAACAAAGATAGACTAAAAATGAAGATCAGAAAATTCAAACCCCTTTAAAAAACGAAAATTTTATAGGAGGAAATGACCTGGAAGATTTAGAGGGTCTGGAAGAAGATGTGACAAATTTGGGTGATGACTGCACTCAGCCTTATGTAACTAAAGAATATTATGAGAAGTCTTTAAACACACAGCAACCCTCAGATACAAATGATGACATAAACAATATAGATGTCCCTAATTATCAAGGAGTAACTAATTCAATAATGGCTGAGGTCCAACCTAGATATAACCTGAGGTCTAAAAACAAACCTGCGTTGATTCCTCAACCCAAGAAAATTCTCCCTAGAGGTGAATTTTACGTGCCAGCCCCAAAAGAGACCGTTTCAAGATTAATCCGTAAGTGCGGACACAAACCGATCTCCCTAGATCCACCTGGATCTAGAACAAAACAGGACAGAATGATACTCTTTCCCTAGATTTATCCTATTGAATGAACTAAGAGACGAAGGTTATGATCATACCTTATGAACGCTTCCTTAGGTTTCTGTTGTTCCAAGCTTCACTCTGATTCTCTCGCGCCGTTCAATATATTCAATAGCTAATCTATACTTATGATCAAGGAATTAAGTAATAAAGTGACATCATCTTTATGGGAAAGGGACACATTACTGTATTGAATTAATTGAAAGTGAAACTTACAACCTGAGCCTTGATGTCGTAGGTCTCCTTTCGATGGCTCCTAGCTCTGACACACACACTTGCTCATGCATGAAGAAAATCAACCACTTTTGATGACCTTACTAGTGTCTCTAACTGTTGTAGCATCAGTCCTTCATATAGGCTTTCAATAATTCTCCAATCAATCTCTTGCTAGCTTGCTTATTATTCCTCTTAACCCTTTCCATGAGAAATCTCCTCAATATATAGGAGAAGATAGATTAGTTACTTGATTAAGAAATGATCCCAAGATATCTGGAATGCCAGCACCTAAATAACCATTCGAAGCCAACTCATGTTTCTAGAAGATTCCCTTCTAGAAGGTTCGAGATTTTATCTTTTTCCTTCCTTTGGAACATGTTCGCACCCTAACAGTTATTTACAGTGAGAACCCCTCACACCCTAGCTTAATGCAGCCTGCGAGAATAAAGCATTCTCACAGGCAAATATACAGGTAGCCTGCGAACATCCCTTAAAAGCAGGATTTCTGGAAGAAGGCAAATGTAACTTTTTCTCAGGAAAGTGTTATTAGTGAAGAGCTTGATTTTCCATCATCATAACATCATCATGATGACCAAAATTGTGGATAACAGAATGCCCCCCAAAGTCTGAGAGTGGAATCAGTGACAGTCAAAAGACTTTGTAAGCTACATGTGTGTGTCAAGAACCAAGAGCGCATCTAATCGAAAGCCTGCAAACATCCAAGCATCGAAAAAATATCATATGTATCCCTTCTGAGGTAGGCATTCCTATACTCAGATCATAGATTGATGACATCATAAACAAAGGTCATGGCCACCAATCATACACTATGGATCCATGCCGTCACAATATAGCATAGCCACCTGAATACACTGTGGATCTATGCAACAAATTTTCAACCAAGACAACATAGCCATGAAACATACACAGTGGATCTATGTGTCGCAAATCATGAATACTCCATCGCAACTTGGATCACTTAAGACAATATCCAGGGTCTTCAATTTCATCGCCCAGAGTACGAATCTAACCATGTGATTACATGTGTTGAAGTCGAACATGGTCGAAACCACTTGATTATCGGTCATGGATGTAACCGTTAACAAGTGCGAGGGAAATCACCATTGATGTCAATGACTCCCAAGGTACTAAAGTACAATCCATCGATTGTGAATGAATGAGTTTATGTAGAACAATCGACGAAATCTTTCGATCAGGGGTCAATGATGTAAAACCACTGTCGAAAGAGAGGAAACTTGCCATTGAGGCATGCAAGCTCCAAGGTACTGAATGATTTCTAAGTCTTAATTCCGGATAATGTACTGATGTCGAAGGAACAAAACTCGTCACAGGAGGGCCTTGATGTATCCACCATCAATGACATGAAATGAGTAATTGATTTTAAAAGTGAAACAGAGTATGTGGCAATTGGACTTTGGACACAGGGAAGGCCGACACAGAGTGAATGGATAACTGCAGATGGCCGACTCAATATAGGTTTCGAATGGACTTCTCTTGAACATATGAACGACACGACCAATGATTTGGAAGCACTTGACTCAAATATGACACATAAAATGACTTTGTAATCAATCGAAAGAGAGGCAAATGGATTTCCCAAACCGACTTCAGATGACAAGTAGGGGGTGTCATGTTCAAGAGCGACACTTACTGCCAATTAATACAAAGATGAAACATATCCCTTTCCCAAATTTTCCCCCACCATTTCTGGCAAGTACCTCTTTATTTTTACTCAAGCTTGAAGAGGATCACATATGCTTGTCAATATAAGCTCATCCTTCGGACGAGTCCCTCGGAGTATTTTTAATGAACCCTAGGAAGGAGTGGTTCGATCCCATCACGGGTCTACCAATGTTTGTTTAACGAGTCCAGAGATAGTAAACTCGAAGGTTTTTCAAGATTATAGAGTTGGGAAAAACACTCAAAAGAGAACTCTCTCAGTTCCTTTTTCGTACAATAGTCCAACGAGACCGAAAAAGGGTTAAACTATCACTCGAAGGATGCATACTTCAAATAATTTATCGAGCGTGAAAATAGCAAGGTCGCTCGACAATCTTTTCCTGTTTAGAGAGTCTGAAAAGAGCTTAAAGATAACTACAGGGGGGTTCCTTTTTCGTATAACCACAACGAGCTCGGAAAAGAGATAAAACGACGCTCGATCACGTTATTATGTTTTTCACAAGCGCAATAACGGACAAAAGGCGCTCGAGGTTTTATGTCAAAACCATAGGAAACAATCAAAATCACACCACACCATAAAAATTCTGTCCATAATCATCCATATTTTTTACCTGCAAGTCATTTCACTCATTTCCACATTAGTAATTAGGGTTGAATAATGAATAAACATAAAAAACTCACTTTTGACATAGTAAAAAGTAATTAAAATGAATCCATAACAAGTTTTACCATATCATTTTACCCTTTTACCATTTGAGTTCAAAAAACCTTCATTTTACCCTCTGCCTTCAGTGTTGATTTCTGGGAGCTATAGGCAATCATTTCACGAGTCGTCAACAGCATCTTGGTAAGCTCTCCATTCCTTATCTTTGCATGGTTTAAAATTTTGATTTAATTGGTTAAAAGTTCAGTTTCAAGTTAATTTTTTAAACCCTATGCACATGGAGGCATTCTCGCAGGTGGCTCATACGGGACCTACGAGAATGACTCATTCTCGCAGGTGGGCCTTAAGGTGCCTGCGAGAAGTTCACATTGTGCGTAGTAGCGCACCTGCGAGCAGCGCAGAATTCAAATTTTTTTTAAAATATTTAACCAATATAAAGAATTTTTCCATGTTTAAGATCATTAACCATCTTCATATGTTTCTCATGCAGGTTAATAGCCATCATTATGGTGCTCAAATGGAGAGAACGGGAACATGAGGAGGATAATACAAATGCCGAAAATCACCCTCCCACCATAGCTGCACTAAGAGACTGTGGTCTCTTAAAATATTTTCGGATCCCGGGCATGAGAGCCCAAGTTCAATTACTGGAGTACTTAGTTCGAATGTGGGATCCAGACCAACAAGTGTTCAATGTTGGAGCTCATATATTAACTATCGGCATTGAGGACATATATTTCTTAACCAGTTTATCCAGGCGAGGGTCCTATGCCAGTTTGACCGGCAACAGAAGGGGCAGTTTGACCATGAGTGAATATTGCAACCAGTACTACGTACCTGAGGCAGAAAGAAAGAAAGGGAAAGTGGCAATCTGGGGAGTAACTGATATAAATCTCCGCACTATTCTCTTTACCATTTCTCGGATGGTTGGAAGTGTCGCTCCACATATGGCTTTGCAGAGCTATTTCCAGTACGCCATCGAGTGTAATGAGCCCCGGGTATTTAACTGGGCTGACACAGTGTTACGCAATATCAAGAAAAAACTGACCAAAAGCAGGCGTGGGGAGCTAAAACAGTTTGAATATGGATCTTTGTTGGTGTCCTTCTTCTGTGAGAGGGTCCCTGTCTTTAGAATTCAGGTTGAGTGGCACTTTCCGGGTCCTAGGGATCCAAGGATGTTACGATGGTGTCAACTCATGGCCCGGCATGTGGCAGGGCCAATCGTTAAATATGACGATATCTTCTTCAATTGGCTTCAAAACCATATGCTGATGGTAGACGACTATGCATACGCTGGCTTGGATTTCCGCGGTGATCCTGACCTCGCACTACCTGAGGATGCACAGTGGGGAGACCTCGGTAAGAAGTACACCAATTTTTATCTTTTAAATGTTTTTGTATTTTTAACATATTTAAATGTTTTTTGTTTTATAGATTTACCCTAAGACTAACACCAAATACTTGTTGATAACACAGACGTTGGACCATATCGACCTGCTGGCATTTATCCTATCCAGCGACGAGGAGAGGCAGCAGTAGCAGTTCCATAGTACGCCGAGGATTACCTGACAGTGGAGCAAAATTTAGAGGGTCTGATGGCAGACGTTCCAGATATGACTTTGGAAGAGATTCCATGACGTGATCAGCGTCATACTGTGGGAGTCTCTGCATCTATGGGTCGACTGCTCCACAGAGTTGCTAGGACATTAGTGTGTTATCATGAACGTCATCCGTGATGTCCTTATGTAGAAGCCATGAGCTTCAATTTTTGATATTTTGGTCTTCGGACAAACATTTTTTAAAACAAACTCTTTTGATCGTTATATATATACACAGCTTCTACCGGTTTACTTTACATTGTGTACATTTTAATGTGTTTGATTTATAAATTGTTCAAATGCCTATCCAATACATAATTAGCTAAAGCATCTGTTAATGTATTAAGACATCTAGGAATATGTTGATATTCAATGTGATCAAAGTACTGTTCCAAGAGGTGAATCCGGAAATATACCCTTAATAAAGTAGGACTTCGAATAGAATATACATTACTGAGTTGTAGTACTACAAGCTGCGAGTCAAGTCGCACAACCAACTGACGAATTCCAAGAGAGATAGTATCAACCAATAATTCAACAACGGCGCTATACTCTGCAATTTTGTTGGTTGCTTTACCAAGACATATACCTCGTAAAGATATGAGTTCGTTTGTCGGGGCATAGATTTCCCATGCAGCGGAAGCTAAGTTCCGAGTACTACGGCTAGCTCCATCAGTGAAGCCAATATAGGGTAGCGAATACTCTGACATCTGGCAATCAAACACAACGTCACGTAAGGGCAGAGATGAGATAACGTCAAAATCAAAACTAAAGTAACAGACACACGCAGTATGATACATAAAATACAAGTACTCACGCACAAATAGCTTATGCATAGTACTTCTTTAAGTACAACCCATTCTTGGGTTCACTCAAAGGTACACCATCATAATCAACTAGCTCATACGCTCCTTTTTCCAAAACTTTGCTAACAATGTAGGGACCACGCCACATAGGTTCAACTTTCCTAGCTCCTAGGACATCTTTATCCTGTTCATATAAAAGAACAACATCACCTTCAGAGAAAACAGGAGGGTTGACATGCTTTTCATATTGTGCCTTAACGTGTTTCTTTTGGGCTTCTATTACTAAAGTGGCATCACATCGGGTCTCATCTAATTGCATCAAATATAAGAGACGTTCCTCTTCAACAGAGGTATTGGGTAAGAGCTCTACGGCTAGCTTCAAAGAAGGTATTTCACATTCTATTGGCAGAATGGCTTCCATGCCATAAACTAATCGAAAGGGTGTAAATCCCGTAGCGGATTTAATAGATGTCCGATATGCCCACAATGTGGAGAACAACATCGTGTGCCAGTTGTTTTTATGTATTCCTATCATACGTCGAATCATAGTTATGAGAACCTTATTGATAGCTTCGACCTGGCCATTAGCCTGTGGATAATAGGGTGTTGAGCTATCGTGATGAAGACCCAACTTCTCGGTAAGTTCATACATCATATAACTCCTAAAATGACTACCGTGATCAGTAACGATAGCCTGAGGAACACCAAAATGAGTAATGACATGGTTGAAAAGGAATAACGTTGCAGTCTTCCCAGTATTATCGAATTTCGGCATCGCCTCGGCCCACTTAGTAAAATAATCAACAACTACAATAATATAACCATGCCCCCCGGCCGAGTGAGGGTGACATGTCATGAAATCAATGCCCCATTTAGCAAAAGGACCGACTGAGACTACAGGATGAAGGGGAGAAAGATGCGACCGAATCTTCTGATTATAGGTCTGGCAGGCATGACACTTCTGAACAGCAGTGATGTAGTCATTGAACAGAGAAGGCCAAAAATATCCCGCACGTAAGATCTTATGGGTAGTAGCATACCCAGACATATGACCACCACATGCTCCTGAATGGAAGTCATTCAAAGATTTCTCATCTTCTTCAAAAGTCAAAAAACGTTGAAAGACAAAGTCAATGCCTCGATGGTAAAGAGTATCGCCGAGGATAATATAATGACATGCTTGATAACGGATGCGACGTCGTTCAGCACTAGACAAAGTAGGTCGGAAAGTTTGAGTTTGGAGATATATAATGATATCTCCGTACCAAATATCATCAGTACTGATAAGGAAAAGTGATTCATTAGGTAACGAATCAACTGCTACATTTTCCGTGGCAGAATGGGGAAAATCACAAATTAACTCAGCAAAAACTAAGGATTTCTTTGACGTGGCGCGATCGAATTCCAAGTCGAACTCCTGGAGAATGACAATCCACTTGGAGTACTTGCCCCCCAGTAATTGACGTGTCAATATATGTTGCATGGGGTTACTATGTGAAATCACTGTAGTTTTTCTGGAGAGAATATAATGATGAAAAACGTTGAACTGCTTGAACGGCAGCCAAAGCCAATTTCACAACATGTTGGTACTTGATTTCCGTTGATGATAGACTTCTACTCAAGTAATAGATAACATGTTAATCGTGGTTATCATATTATTGAACGAGGACCATGCCGATAGTATACTCGGAAGTAGCCAGATAAAGAAAGTAATCTTGACTATAATCCGGAGGGAAAAGAAGAGGAGATTTTGTGAGGGACAACTTTAAAGCTTCGAAAGCGTTGTTGGCAATTTTATCCCAAACAAACTCTGAACCTTTCTTTAAAAGACGTGTGAAACCACGAGTAATATCGGCGTAATTCGGGATGAAACGATGAAGAAAGTTTGCTTTCCCCCACAAACTTTGTAACTTGCGTAGTGAAGAAGGAGGAGGGAGATTAAGAATCGCCTCAACCTTAATAGGATCTACCCGGATCCCCTGACGTGAAACAATGAACACGAGAAGATGGCTGGACTCTACGCAAAAGATGCACTTCTGAGGGTTTATACGAATGCGATAGAACCGACAACGGATGAAAATTGCTCGGAGATGATTAGGGTGATCGACTCGGCGTAAAGAATGAGCTGGCAAATCATCCAAATAAGGTTGAACGATATGATTTATATCGTGAAACGCATAAGACATAGCACGTTGAAACGTTGCACCTACGTTCTTAACACCGAAGGGAATTTTTCTGTAGGCGAAAGTACCCCAAGGACAAATAAAAGCAGTTTTATGTTGGTCCTCAGGAGCGATGTTAATTTGATTATAGCCGGAGAATCCATCCATGAGAGAAACGATTTCACTGTCGGCACAGTCATCGACGATCTAGTCGATGAAAGGGGTCAAAAAGTTGTTCTTCGGACAAGCTTTGTTAATATCCCGATAATCGATGCAAACACGTATACTACCACCTTTCTTATCAATCGGTACAGGGTTGGAAACCCATTCTGTCAAGGCCACGGGATAAATAAAACCGGCTTTAAGAAGTTTTTCAACTTCGAGTTTAATGGTTGCTTCTTTACGTGGATGGATAGGACGGAGGCGTTGCCGTACTGGTTTAGCTCCAGGGTATGTTTTTATCTCATGCACAACAATAGCAGGGTCGATACCTGACATCTCTTCGTAACTCCAGGCAAAGATATCACGAAATTCCTTGAACAAAGTAGTATAGGTGATAATTTCCTCTAGAGAACATGAAGCTCCAATATGAACATTTTCAACTATCCCAGGTCGAACTGAAATATCAATGGGTATCATGGGAGAAATATTGTTGAGGTTCCCTTCCGCAAACACATCACGTGTAGATCCGGGAACGGTCGTTATGACAACAACGGTCGACGGAGTCGAAATCCGCTGATAATTCTTGAGAGTGTGTTGTTCCAGAAATAGTATGGAACGATGATGCCCATCATCCCACGGTGTATCGGGCGTGACGGACATGATCATATTGTCAGTGGGAAAGATAACATGAAAAGGATCAGGAGACAACTCCTCCGGAGAGGGTGTAGAAGGGGTTGATGATTGAATAGCGTGATAACCAGACTCGATCGGACTTAACGGCATGACGTTGCCGAAGCGAGGATGATCTCCTGGATCAGGGACTATCCAAGGGTCAAAAGACACCGAAAGCTCATGAGGGACGACAGATATCATATTAATCGAAGCAATCGACGGGCGTAGAATATCGGGTGGTGGTGGTATGGGAAAATTACCCATTAACGAAGAGTCTTTTAAGAGACCAACTCCAACATTCGCGTAACCCGGTGGGGTTTTAGCTATAAACGTCACGTTTCCAGTGCGAGTATCGGAATTAAAGAAGGAAAGTTGATCAACCGTAACGATCTTTCCTTGATGAGGAAAACGGACTACACAGAACAATGTTGACACAACAGCACACATAGAATCTACCCAACTACGACCAAGAAGAAGATTATAATCTAAGGGAGCATCGAAAACTTCCACTTCAACTTGGACTGTCTTACCTTCGAGAGTAAACGGAAACGATGGAAGAACACCATAAGGCTTAAAACCTGAGCTATTGAAGGCTTTCAAAGTATTTTGTGATTCAGTTAACGGAGGAGAGCCAATGGCTTTCCAACAAGTAAAAGACATTACACATGTAGAGGCACACTCATCGACAACAATTCGGCATATGTTCTTGTCTGAGACAATAACTTGTATCTGAAACGCAAGATGAGGGGGTAACCTTGGAACATGGTCTTCCAAGTAAAAGACTATCAAATTCGTATCTGTAGGATCAATTCCACCTATAGATTTCAACGGAGCCCTTCGTTGCACAGGACAAGACTGAAGGACTTCAAGGGCAAACATCGTTGAAGGCGCTTGGGCCAGATCTTTGACAATGCTATAGTTCTGGGCCGCACGAGCATGGGGATTGAATGCTGACTTCTTAACGACACCTTTCGGAGGTCGTAGGACTGTATCAAGGCTCGGTCGTTCGATATGAAGAGGACCGTCCTTAGGTGGATTCGGCGGAGAGGGTTGTACCAAATCAGGAGGTAAATCGTCTACCTTCTCCTTAGATGGAGAATAGTCTTTGGCTCTAGTTGCAATGGAAATGTCATTGTTCTTAGAATCACCGGAGCACATCAAAACATATGATGTCGTAGAAGTAGATGGTTGGTCATGAATGACCAAAGAGGCTTGTTGCTGAGATGGGAAGGGTTGGGACAAGACTGTCGGCGTAGATGGTTTGGGCATCCCTTGAAGGAACTTATTAACCTCGGCACGTCGAGGACAATCCTTCATGTAATGATCATCACCACAGATAAGGCAAGGATATCATGGATTACGCTTATCTCGGTCGTCAGAAGGAGGGGTTTTGGTTTGTTCATTCAGATTATTATTTTTACTCTCCTTATTCTTGCCTCTCCCTTTCTTTGATTTATTTTTACCGGTCGGCGTAGATTGAACAACGTTCACTTCAAAAGTTTTACCGGCAGGAGGAGTAGGAGACAAAGAATTTTGAACATTATAAGAATTGGATTTAGGGGTTGTACTTGAAACCGAATGTGAGTGGGTATGAGCAGTACCAATCACACCATCAGCTGCATGCGAGGCAGCTGGAGCAGTTGAAGTGCTGAAAGTACCAGGACGAGGCAAATCATGTAATAAATCATAAAGAGTTCCCATTTTCGAATAAATAAGATCAAGATATTGAGCACGACTTATACCCTTCTCTTCCGTAACAACACTGCCCATAGAAATGTCTTTACTGATTTTGTTCACAAAAGATTTTGTAAACCATTCAGCCAGTAACTGATCGGGAAGCTCAAGTTTAATGAGACATCTCCTCCTTCGCCACTCATGAATATGATCAGATATATGAGTGTTTGTACTTTGTTTGAAGGAAGTTAAAATCTCCGTCCTAGTATCGTAACGGATCGGTAACTGGTAGTGTGTGAGAAAGGCCATAGCTAGGGTGTTGAAATCATAAAAGAAACCTCGTGGCAATTCAATATACCACTCTGTAGCGGAACCTGTGAGGGTTCGTTGAAAAAGACGTAGACGAATGGAGTCATCCATCAGGGAGTTGGACGAACACCACAAATGAAAAGTCATGACATGATTATTTGGGTCCTCTCCCACCTTTCCATCGAATTTCAGAATGTCCGATGGAAGCTTAGTTGGAATAGCAGGCCATTGGGGAGAGTGAAGAATAGGATCATTTAGAATCCTAGACAAATCTGGCAAATCCAAGGTAGCAAGGAAAGACAACTGTCGGTTTACTTGCGGATACTGGTGGCTTTGGGGTGGAAGCTATGTCGGCAGACCAGTAGGACCGTAAGCGGACTGTCCATAGAGGGAAGGCCCTGGTTGATTCGGTGGTGGCTGGATAGGGTAGTAACCCCAAGGATTGTGACCTTGAGTTTGAGTAGGGACCTGGGGTTGAGTAGTCTGTCCCGAGCCCCAAATAGGATTGGTTACCCCAGGATAAGGTTGGCCAACGTTAGGCACAGGTTGTTGCCCCCCAACATTTTGAGGAAAGTTTTGTAGAAGTTGATTCCAATACTGGGCCAATTCAGGAGGTATATTTTGTCCAAAAGGCGAGGTTGGTCCCCCTACTGTAGGTACAGTTCCCCCCGGAAGTTGTGTGCCAACCGTAGGTTGTTTAGTAACTGTGTTGTGTCCGGGAAAAGGAAAAGGAACTGTACCACCCTGTCCACCAACGGGAATCTGCGTGTTGGGTGCAACAGTCGAAATAGTGACACTAGGATTAGGATTACCAGAAGGAAACGATGGGAGTGTCAGAATAAAATGAGGCACCTCATACCCAGGAAAAGAAGGACCACCTGGAGAATCGGCGGGGGTTTGCGGAGGTGTTGGATTAGGCAGATTCAACAGAGCATTCAACGCATGGTAACCGGGTGGTAGTGTCGGGATAACATCATGAATTCTCTGGGTATTGATAGGAGGAAGAGTAGTCACAGTGATCTCGGTTGGGACACTCATCATAATCGCGAGATGGGCCATATCAGGAGGAAGAACAAAACGATAAGTGGTAGTCTCAGGTGTATTCTCTGTCTCAGGAGACACAGGAGGGTTGATTTCGTAAACAGGGGGTGACTCTGTACCGAAAAGAACTCATCGAAAATTACTGGACCAAAAAGGATCTTGGCCTACTACACCATGAGAAGGCCCAACAGTTGATTCAGAAGATGTAACTATGGTTTCTTCGAAAGGATTTAGTCGTCCGAGAGGTCGTTCACCACGACGAACGCGATAGTCCTCTATAGTGTTGGTAACTCGAAATTCTTCGAGAGAATCAGTTCGTTCGACTTGTGGAAGTGGTGTGGTGACATCTGGAACGTCACTGGTTTCCCCGTGTGGTGAAGTAACCACAGGGACTTCAGTCTGATGGGGTGAACCCTCAGGTGTACCAGTAGGTTGAGGATCGTCCAGATGTTCTGGAGATAACCCTTGCATTCTACGAGAACGCCGCGGGGGAGAAATTGTAAACAAGTGACAAGTTCCGCGAGAAAATTCCTAGGGTCGACTTTGGGAAACAAACAACAATCATTAGTAAACAAAATCTAGGAATCAATCACCAAGAAAACAATACCTTCTAATTTCGAAGCCACTAGTTGGTGATGAAATCCAACGTCGTGACAACGAGATGAGAAGGGGCGGGGCTAAGGTGGAAAAGTTACGTTGACGACCTACTTAACAGACTTATGCCTTGGTGCAAGATCCCACGCATAATCGTGGGTATACCCTCCAAGGAGCCCGAGTGAGTTTGATCAACGTCAATTCCAGGTACCGTGAAGACTTTCCCCTCCACAGTCACCTTGGGTAAGAACCTAGAGAGAGAGGCCACTAAGGTCACCACAAACAACAGTACAGCCTAGGGGGACAGTCGTCAGTCCGATCCACACGGAAGGGTAGGGTATCTAGCCCGAAACCAACTCAGAGGCTTCCACTCATAATTGTGGGTATACCTCGAAGTGATCCCCGTAATACGTGCAATCTCTACACCGATGTCAACAAAGCAGGGTTAGTAACTCTGCCAACACCAATGCGACCTAGCGCTTAACCCCTGTGTTAGAAGGGCGTCCCAGGACAATATGCTGCCAATGGAATTTAACACTCCCTAACTCAAGATGCTATTGTGTGTTTTGAGCTTTTGGAGAGTGTGTCTCTCTTCCTACTCCAAAGCACTAGCCTAAATAAATGTTGGTGTATAAGAGCCCTAGAAAAGAGTTACTAGAAATTTTTTAAGATTACGTAATGTTTTTAATGGCTGTTGATTACTCAAAGGTAACGGAAGTGAAACTCATGATGTATGAATCTGACCCAAATAATGCAAGGATGATAATGAAATATGATTCTTGTTATTCCATGAATCCCAGTTATGGGAGAGAGAGAAAATTTTCTGAATCAACTCTGTGCCACAATGCAAATGTAATGCATAATTTCCTTTCAGATGCCAATACAAACAATCATTTATCAATGAGCAATTGCTAAATTTCTTTTCCAAATACTTCAAGAAACTCTAAAATTTGATTTTTCAATGTTTTCAAAATGACAAAAACAAAATCTTGAAAGAAAACTTATTGTTCACTTTCCAAGAAGAATTCTAATTAACGAGAAAAGAAAACCAAATCATAAAGACTCAAACAAACAACCCAATCAACTCTTTCAATGAAAGTAAAAACAAAAAGAAAACCAATGAGGCTTCTCAATGCAAACGAAAAATGTTCTTTCAAACCACCAAGCAAGTGAGAAACACCAAACACTTGACTCTCTACAAATCACTGGTTCTCAGCCAATTAAAACGACTCAACTCCAGAAGTCAGAGAGAAAGAAAATGCCAAACAGAGCCAAGAAACGAAAGTCAAGCTATCAAGGGCAAGAAAGACCTAGAAACCCTAAATCTGTTCCAGCAAGCAAACTAAGGCAAGAGATATATAAATCAATGATCCAATAAGCCAAAAAGACACAACTCAACTGTTCTGAGCAATTGAAAAAGTCAAAACTCAATTCCAAAATTCTCAAAAATCTTTCTCACAGGCAAGCAGTGTTACACAGTGCGAGAAGATAGGATTCTCATAGGATATCAATGAACACAGTGCGAGAACTCCTGAAGATAATAAAAAAATTGAAAATGCAAGAAAAAATCAAACTGGCTTATAGACCTAGAAGGTCTCTCAGGATGTCTTGAGGACTCAAAGACTGACTAGACAGGAAAATAATTAAACTGGAGAAAATGGCCACAGAAAACTCAAAAACCATAAAGAAAAAGGGAATAGATCCCCAGCGGAGTCGCCAATTTTGTTTCAGGATTAATCCGTAAGTGCGGACACAAACCGATCTCCCTAGATCCACCTGGATCTAGAACAAAACAGGACAGAATGATACTCTTTCCCTAGATTTAGCCTATTGAATGAACTAAGAGACGAAGGTTATGATCATACCTTATGAACGCTTCCTTAGGTCTCTGTTGTTCCAAGATTCGCTCCGATGCTCTCGCGCCATTCAAATCACAACAGTACAAACCAATCGAAGTGAAAGCAAATCAATATATTCAATAGCTAATATATACTTATGATCAAGGAATTAAGTAATAAAGTGACATCATCTTTATGGGAAAGGGACACATTACTATATTGAATTAATTGAAAGTGAAACTTACAACCTGAGCCTTGATGTCGTAGGTCTCCTTTCTATGGCTCCTAGCTCTAACACACACACTTGCTCATGCATGAAGAAAATCAACCACTTTTGATGACCTTACTAGTGTCTCTAGCTGTTGTAGCATCAGTCCTTCATACAGGATTTCAATAATTCTCCAATCAATCTCTTGCTAGCTTTCTTATTATTCCTCTTAACCCTTTCCATGAGAAATCTCCTCAATATATAAGAGAATATAGATTAGTTACTTGGATAGGAAATGATCCCAAGATATCTGGAATGCCAGCACCTGAATAACCATTTGAAGCCAACTCATGTTTCTAGAATATTCCCTTCTAGAAGGTTCGAGATTTTATCTTTTTCCTTCCTTTGGAACATGTTTTCACCCTGACAATTAGTTACAGTGCGAACCCCTCGCACCCTAGCCTAATGCAGCCTGCGAGAATCAAGCATTCTCACAGGCAAATATACAGGTAGCCTGCGAACATCCCTTAAAAGCATGATTTTTGGAAGAAGGCAAATGTAACTTTTTCTCAGGAAAGTGTTCTTAGTGAAGAGCTTGATTTTCCATCATCATAACATCATCATGATGACCAAAATTGTGGATAACAGAGACCGAAACATCTACTAACAAAATAAAAGGGGTAGACTTGTTGGATCCTAAAACCAAGGAGGTCGAGACTCAAATAAGGGAAATCAAGATAGCCGAGGCACCCACACTGGTAAATAAACTCACAAGTAATAAATCATCTCAGACAAATAAGGTGGAGAAGAGAGAGTCTAAGATTTCAACCAGAAAAATGGACAAAGTTAGTGGCAGTTTTAGTTTTGAAAATGAGATAAATAGGATCAAAATATCGATCCCTCTAGTTGAATTAGCAAAGAATCCTACATATTATAAGCAGATAACAAAAGTGATAGGTTGTTCGGATCAAGAAAGTCAATCAAACGTGATAAACTTGGAATATGATAAGCCAAATATCACTTTTGGTCCACATTTCGAGGGTTCCAGAGACACCTTCGCTCCTTTCTATATCACCCTAAATGTGCATGATCGACTGCTGCATAACTGCATGCTAGACTCTGGAGCTTCACATAATGTGATGCCCAAGACTATTATGGATATATTAGGCCTCGAGATCACCAGGCCTTACAGATATCTCTACTCTTTCAATTCAAGAAGAGTTAAGTGCATGGGTATGATAAAATATTTAGTAGTTACCCTTGCACAGGTCCTAGTCAAAAGCGTCTTGATGGATGTAGTTATTGATGATATCCACCCAAAGTATGGCTTATTACTATCAAGGTCATGGGGAGCCAAACTTGGGGGGTCCTTCCAACTGGACATGACTTACGCCACAATTCCTGTGTTTGTTGGACAACTTACTCGGTTATACAAAGAAATGAGGCTAGCCTATACAATGAGGGATCCTCGGAATCCTAACAATTCTCCTGTTTACATTGCTGATCAAGATCTGGGAAATTGTATTTTGTCTTTTGATGACGGTATAGATAACTACGCAGAAGAAAATTACATAGATGAGAAAGAATCAGAAAATATGCATAGCATTGGGATCTAGAAAATGTTTTTTGATGGTGCCCTGTCATGTGAAGGAGCAGGTGCAAGGGTACTTTTTGTGGCACCTGAAAATAAATTTGTTGTCCCCTTCTCTTACATGCTTCAATGGGATATAGACTACACCCACAATGTATGTGAGTATGAAGCCTTAATATTAGGATTGGAAGCTTCCAGAAAGCTGAACATAAAGAACCTGGAAGTATATGGAGACGCAGAGTTGATAGTCAAATAGATAAATCGACAATACCAGGCCAAGCACCCGAGATTGAGATCGTACAAAAATTGTGCCTGGGATCTAATGGAAAATTTCTTCTCATATGTAAATATCCACTTCATCCCATGCACCGAAAATTTGCAGGCTGATTCGTTAGCCAAGGCAGCCTCGACTTTCGCTCCCCCTGCAGCTTTTAAATTAAAATACCACATAGAGGTAAGGCACAAACCATCCATCCCGAACAACATACATCACTAGCATTTTTTCGAGGATGACGAATAGATCAGGAAATTCCTTGAAGAAATGGGAGACTTCTCTGAAACTCACATTGATCAAGAGAATCAAAATGATCACATATGGATCATGCAAGAAGGAGAAGACCCTCAATAGTTCCAAGAAAAGATTGCAAATCATCGCATGCTGGTTCTAAAATGCAATCAGATTCTGAAAGGACTAATTCCCCTGGAGAGACTGTTCGATTAGAATGATATACCCTTGAAATCCACCCTGCAACCCCAACCAGAGGAGGTTGAAGACTATGATGTAGGGAACAAAGAAGAACCTAGGATGGTAAAAATATCAAAGTACATTCCTCATGAGGTAAAAAGAAATTATAAAGACTTGCTTGGACAGTATAAATATGTTTTCGCTTGGTCTTACGAAGAGCTGAGAACCTATGACACCGTTGTAATCGAACAGAAGATACCCGTAAAACCTGGTGTCAAACCCTTTCGACAAAAAATCAGACAGATCAACCCTCTTTGATTGCATGTAGTTGAAAAGGAAGTTAAAAATCTCTTGGATGCAAAAATAATAGTACTTCTTAGATATTCCGATTGGGTAGAAAACCTGGTCCTGGTTAGAAAGAAGAGTGGGGAGATTAGACTGTGTGTCGATTTTAGGAATATGAATAAGTCCTCCCTCAAAGATAACTACCCTCTACCCAAAATGGATCACGTTTTAGAAAAGGTAGTTGGGGAAAATAGAATGTTGATGATCGACGGTTTCTCTGGGTATAATAAAATTGTTGTAAATGAATTAGATAAAGAGAAAATAGCTTTCACTACCCCTTGGGGTACTTTTATGTATGATAAAATGCCATTTGGTCTAATGAATGCAGGCGCTACTTTCCAATGTGCCATGGACATTGCTTTCATTGGTGAAAGGGATAAATTTGTGGTCATTTATCTTGATGATCTAACTATTTTTTCTAAATCTGATGAAGATCATCTAGTACATCTCAAGTAGATGTTTGAGAAATGTCGTAATTTTGGTCTGTCTTTGAATCCCAAAAAATCCCACTTCGCCATGCAAGAAGGTAAACTCTTGGGCCATATTGTATCTCGAGACGTTATTAAAATCGATCCTAAAAGAGTTGAGGCTATAAATACTATAAATATTCCTAGGAATGTAAAAGAAATTCAGACATTTTTAGGAAAAATAATTTTTTTGAGGAGATTTATTCCGAACTTTGTTGAAATTGTGAAATTGATCACAGATATGCTAAAGAAAAACAACAAAGTGAAATGGACAATAGAATCCAAAGTGTCATTTGTACGCATCAAGAAAGTCATAAACGAGGCACTTGTACTGGCAAGCCCTGATTATCTAAAAGATTTTCTTATTTTCTCATTCGCCTCCGAACACACAATTGTCGCGGTACTCCTCCAAAAAAACAAAAAAGGTTTCGAACAACTGATATCCTTTTTTAGCAAGAGTCTCAGAGACGCATAACTTAAATACAATATAATGGAAAAACAAGTGTATGCTATGGTGAAGGCGTTGAAATCATTAAGAACCTATGTGTTGCATTCCAAGATAATCGCGTATGTACCTACCAGTTCTGTAAAGGATATTTTGGTTCAATCTGACAGTGATGGAAAAAGGGGATGATGGCTTGCCAAAATTCAAGAATTCGACCTAGAAATAAAACCAACGAAATTGGTAAAAGGACAAGGTTTGGCCAAACTCTTAGTAGAATCAAATTTCAGAGCTCTCAGTATAAATGACCTACAGGGATATGAAGAAGGTGTGGACATGAACTAGTTTGATGAGTCAACAAGTGAAATCATAATTCAAAAGAAGTTTGTCTTATCAGACTGGTACAAAAACATAGTGTCATATTTGATGACATTGAAATGTTCGAGCGATTTATCCCCATCCAAAGCCAGAATGCTAAAATTACACATGGTCAAATACTGTATATCCGATAATCAATTATATTGGAAGGACCCACTAGGTTTCCTATTGGTATGTTTAGTCGAATCAGAAACAGAGAGGGTGATAAGCGAATTTCACGAAGGAGTCTATGGGGGACACCACGCTTGGAGGGCGACAGCTTATAAGATCCTGAGGGCAGGGTATTATTGGCCAAAAATTTTCTCAGACGTAAATGCCAAAGTCAGAGCATGTAACTCGTGCCAACTGTTCGCAGGCAAGCATAAACTCCTAGTGCTACCATTGGTGCCTGTCAAAACAGAATCCCCTTTCCAGCAATGGGGACTAGATTTTATAGGCGAAATCAACCCCCATTCTAGTGCTCAACATAAATGGATCCTGACTACCACAGATTACATCACTAAATGGGTGGAGGCTATTCCAACCAGAAGGGAAACAAATTCGGTGGTAATGGATTTCCTGGAAGACAACATTTTGTCTAGATTCGTATGCCCCCAAAAAATAGTCACGGATAACGCCCAAGCTTTCAAATCTATGGCTATAATCAACTTTTGCCAAAAATACAATATCATACTCGGTCATTCCACAGCTTATTATCCCCAAGGAAATGGACTAGCCGAGTCTTAAAACAAGAGTCTGATAAATGTAATTAAGAAGGTGTTGGACGATAATAAAAAATCTTGGCATGTGCATCTGAAATACGCCTTATGGGCGAATCAGATAGGCATGAAAAAATCTATCGACACCTCTCCTTTCCAAATGGTGTACGGGATCGACGTGGTATTACCAATAAATCTAGCACTCCCCATGATGAAATTATGGCAAGATGAGAAAGAAGAACCGAATCATGTTACCAGAAGGATAAATCAGCTAATTGAAGTGCAACAACATAGGATCGAAGTAGACGAAAGGTTGCAGAAATACCAAGATGATATGAAAATGTTATTTGACCGTAAGGCAAAAGACAAAGAGTTTCTCCCAGGCAATTTGGTCTTGAGATGGGATGCTAGAAAGGAAGACTCAGCGAAACATGGTAAATTTGATCATATTTGGTATGGACCATTTAGAGTCGTAGTTCCCGAAGGAAAGAATTTGTTTCTATTAGAAAATCTGGACGGTAAAATCTTCAACGCCCCTGTCAATGGGCGTTATTTAAAACATTATATGCAATAACTGGTTCCCAAAAAATTCCCATTGTAATATACCAGTTTGTGTTTTATTTTTTCATAATTTCCTTTTGGTAAGTGCACTTTCACCAATAATTAATCAGGTCAGTGATTTTTGTAGAAATAGAAATACGGAATTTTCAATATAAAAAAAAATAATAAATATATATACCTAATACTTTTCACATTTTTCCCTTTCAGGATTCTGGTTTGCAGCCCAAACGAGCGAAAAGAGTAAACATAAGGTCCTATATTGGAAAATAAATTCGCCAAAATAGGTGATAGAAAAGGTTTTATGTTATTATAAAATGGTAAGGTAAAGGTATGAATTCCTGAGAATTTTATTTTTCTAACAAAGATTTCAGAACCCCGCAATGGTCTCATGAATATAATGTTTTTGCTTGAATGTTTATTAAAAAAGAACAACTACTCGCTCTGGGTCCTAAGAATTTTCACTTAAAATAAAGATAAGAGGTAGTGAAAATAAGCAGAGAAAATAAAGCCTCTCCGAAAAGGGATTTCAAGAGTCAATTTTAATTTTTGACCTTTGTCTTTTAATTTACAGATCTTTATCCATCATCCTTCTTGTTGTTCTCAGATTTACCTTCTTGAAAAGCCAAGCATCTTCCCGGGTTTGAATACATGGGAAGAAGAGATGACGCGTTAACTTTGAAAGTTGCAAAGAAAATTTCAGAAAGTAAGCTGGTCTTTGCGACTCCTCAATCCCTTACTAAACAAAGTGATGCATAGGTTGATCCTGACTATTCTAGGTTTTTCAACAGTTTCGAAAGATTGAGGCTTTATTGAAGGAATACCCCTAGAAATAATTTTTCCCCTTTTTCCCTGTGGGCTAAGGTGTGGTGAGAGTTAAGAGAGGGCTGGTACCAAGTAATCAAAGTAAGTTGACAGACCTCCATTGCAAAATATTATGCAGATATCACCCCTCATACAAACTGATTGCCCCCACTTCGTGTTTTAAAAAGTAAGTTATAAGACAGATGGTGAAAGGAAAGTCATATTTAATTGTCCATCTAGTCCAAAAGACGATGAAAGGAAATTCAGAAATGATTGCCCTCATCTTAGCATTTAAATGCATAAATATATTTCGAAGTGGTGAAAGGAAATTCATTAAAAAGGGCCAAATAACTTCACTGGGGTACTGAATAGGCCCGCTGGCAGTGAAGCAATGTCTGAGATATCTATAAGGATGTTATACGTGAATCTCACTCTACTCTGGTAACCATTTTTTCTCGAAACCAGATCTACATCCTAAGTTCAGACAGGGCTCCCCAATTAAAAACATGTAATAAACTTCGTTTGATGCAAACCAAAAGCCACAATATCTATTGGATTTCCTAGGACTATCTTGATTGTCCTAGTGCAGACCTAAATTCAGTAAAGAGAAAGAGAAATTCGTGAAAGGGACTGCATCTGAGTGTGAAACGTATTTGAGTTTTGAAAAGCTTTGCACAAGTAAAAGACAAAATATTTGTGTCCCTCTGTATCCTTTTCCTAGGAATAGTTTCGCTGGAATAAAGCCATTGACTCCATTTACCCAATACAGGCACGTGGTCTACTGTTCTTCCCATCTTGCAGGAAGATGAGATCCTTAGTTGGAGCCTATGTTGGAGCCACCTTTTTCAACTGGTTTAAATGTAATTTTTAAAGTCAAATGTTGTTCTTTAAGTTCTCTTTTTCTTCATGACATTTGCCAATTAAAAATCTCAGTAGTCCTGACATGCAAAATAGCAAAGGATGTTACATTTCATAAGTCACCACTTTTTATCATTAAACGAAATTTTTTACTTTTTGTACCTTGGGATATCACGCTTCGGGAGTTACAAGTCACAATATTTACAAGCCCCGATGTGCGAGGTCGCGAAAAGTTTTAAAATCTTACCTCAGGTAAAAGCTGAGAATAAAATTCTTTAAATCCCAGTCAAGTGCTGTCGGGATTTTGCATCTCAGCGTTCACTCTCTCCAAAAACATTACCATCATAACTCCGATAGGTAAAGCTGTGAGACTTTTACATAAGTAACCTGCGTTAGTGTCAGGGGTGATTAGTTTTTACCATGGTTAAAGTCTCTCGGGATTTCTCGACTCGGCTTATGCTCCTCTCGTAAACTATAACTTCGAAACTCTGAGTGGCGAAGTCGCGATATTGCTCAAATATTAATTAATTAAAACACTTAATCCGGTTTACCTTCTGTTTTAAATAGATCTCATCATCGTGATCTCGGGATTTCGCGACTCGTCTTATGCTCCTCCTAGAAACTATACCTTCGAAGCCCAGAGTCGCGAAGTTGCGATATAAATTAAAACATGATTAATTAAATAATTAATCTTGTTTACGTCCTTGATTAACTAAATCTAATCATCGCGACCTCGGGTTTTAGAGGCTCGAAAGGTTAGAGTGAAAAATCCCAATACGGTGAACGCCGAAATGTTGATTAAAGTTTAAGAAATCTTAATTAAAGAAGCTAAGCCAACTTAATCAGTGTTCAATGCAAATAATAATATGCACAGTCTATGAGGTAAATTTAAATTTTCCTTGCGCCAACTTGTGTCACGAACCGTTGAAATTGATGGCATTAATTGGAAATGAGGCGAAGAGACAAGTAAGGACATGGTTTTTATTGATAAATCCGTCTCTAAATATGATTTGATCATTCTGTTCATAAGGACGTCAAGATTTTAAATGGTCAAAGATATAGATATTTTTATTTCTTTTCTATTCATAAAGCTTATTTCTATCCTGCGCAGAGAAGTTTTTCTCAGCGAGATGACTTCTGTATGTATACACATTTTTATTACAGGAGAGCTAAGTCACAATCCTATGTCATGGCCCCATGAAAAGCGTCCAAGGTAGGTGCTGAGATTTTAGGACAAGTCTCTGATAATGTTTATGATACTTCACCATGAAGCGTTGATTCTATATGAACCTGGTCGTACATCTCCGAGGTTCTGCAATCCGATTTGGTGAACTATTCGGATGATTCCAGTGACAACGAGAAAGATGACTTGACCACCAAATACAAGATCGTCGTCCAAGAAGAGATACACAAAGTAGCATCCAGGCCACGTCTTCTGCCTTACTATGACATGATCCAATGGGTGCTAGATCATGTAGATATCCCAACTAGAACCATCATCAGTGAGAAGAAGGTCACTGTTGGGACCTTTAGACTAGAAAACTTACAGGCTATGTACAAGTTGCCACCCATGTCGAACTTCACATACAATGCCAAGTTTCTGGAGGATTTTAAACAAAAGGAATGCAAGCAATACGACAAAATCTTATCTGATTTGACCAAGGATTGGGTCTCATACCCCGCAAAGTTCAGGGCCGATAGCAATGGAATTATTCCATATCTTCTTTGGAACCACATTTCAAATACATAACAATGATGACTTATAGATTGTATGGGAGGGAAGACACCACACATTTCTTCCTCCCATGGGTGCCTCTAATGCATACAGTCGTAGAAGGTTGTTCCTTCCACTGGGCCAAACTATTGTCAGATAGTCTGACCAGTCGGATTATAGAATATCAGACGCAGAGGGAGAGCGGGAAGGCTGCTTCATTCTTTATGTTCGCATAGATCATGGACGTCATGTGTTTCATGACGCCTTTTCCCTTAATGAGCTGGAGCTGGGCTCCATCGGATGCCGAGCCTATCCACGTCTACCATTCAAATATTTAGGAGGATAAGGCCTCAGATTTCATATACAAAATATTCAATTTTGTAATGGTACCTATGCATGTCACCATCTTCGGTAATCCACCGCCGAGGATCTCAGATAGCATCGCAGAAAATTTGAGCAAGGTGGCCGACTGGTACATGGAGGAAGAATTTTCATACATCAGGGTTTTCGACACTTCTATCCCTCTGCATGATCTACCATTATTTATACCCGATAGGTTGGTTTGTCACGAGATCACCAGGCAAACCGTGATTGGTGGCATAAGTAAAGATCTTATAGGATTTTCAAAGAAGGTATGACCACTTTTCCCCATTCATTTAAATACCTATTCTTTATTAAATTTCGGGCATGCAAAGGTCGAGGCAACAGCCTTAGAAGATATAAAATTGGTCCATATCAAATTCAAGAAACACGACCCACACAAGGTCATGAGTAATCAATTGGCTAGTTGTGGCCTTAAAAGATTTGAGCACGAGAATTTGCCTCATGATGATATTTTCCGAGGCGTGAGATCTTATGCCAAGGTTTTGGCTCAGATACAAGCCCTATTGCCCGAAGAGAGGGAAGTTGTTTTCAAATTCCGAGAACATAGACAAAGATTCCTTCCCCCAGTATTAAGGGGTGAGAATCCAACGACTAGAGAGGTGTAGAAAACAAAATCCAAAGGATCCAAAGATTCAGCACCCAGCCAAGAAGAACACCAGGACATGAAGGAGAAAACTGGGGGTCCGAAACAAGAAGTTGAGACTTCCAATCCTCCAAGCGAGCCAACCTCGATCGTTACTCTAGGGAAATCATATAAACAGGTTATCAATCCCATCATTTCTATTACCCCCCTGCAGTCCACAAAGGGAATACCAGACACAGGTTGGATTTTTGGTGAAGAATTAACACCCATAACAGTGGAAGAACTACCTATGAATGAATGAATTCTTCGATAAGAAGAGAAAGGTTGTTGTGAGACAAGAACTTTACCAAGAGCAGGTATTGTATCTAAAAAGTTTAAAATCTTAACCGATGGGAGAACTATGAAAGAAGAAGAATTTGGAACGCAAATAGCAGGAACATTGGGAGCTTTCGCTATGGCAAACCAATATTCATTCGGGACCCTAAAGGATCAGCTGTAGAAAAAAAATCGTTTGATCAAGATATTAGAGGCTAAACTAGCTACAGCAGAAGCCACTGCCAAGGATCAGGCGAATACAACTTTAGAGCAAGCTAGAATAGATGATCAAAAAGAAATTGAGTATCTCAAAGCCGATCTCGAACAGACACAGTTGATGGCTCAGACAAGTCAGATATAGATAGGCCATCAAGGAGAATTGATAGAGCAGCTACGGGCCAAATTAGAGTTCACCGAAAGCTAGGTAATCAATATCGGGATTTTTCGATCCCAAACAATAGAAATCAGAAAAAGGTTATCGACATCGCAAAAAGGTCTACTTGTTAAAGTAGAAACGATTCAAAGCAACTGCCAACTCATTGATTAGGTATTGGAGAACCTCTCTCTCAGAGAAAGGGAAGCTGGGGCAGCTCAAGTTTCTTTCCAGGAGGCTATTATAGCAACGACGAGAAGGGAAAAAGGTAGTAGGTCCAGTTTTCCCATCCCAGAGCAGACCAGAGGAAATATCTTGTTGAAAGAATGGGAGCGTAACATATCTGAAGGCAGACAACAAGCTAAGGAGGTAAGAAAATCTTCTGAAGAAACTTTATGTTTGTTAAATGGGATTTGGTTGGGTTTCGATGGTGAAAGTAGCATTGAGATACTGGGCTAGATAAATATATCCAAATATCTACTAAATATCAAGGAAAATGAAGAAAGAGAATTAGCCGAAATATCACAAATAACCCAGACGGACATAGTTCAAATAGATAAATGGTTAATTAAACCAAGTATACTATTATGCTCTGTCAGCGCCAAAGACCAATAGGTGGAAGGAAAGTTGCCATTATTGGTGAACGATTGTTATGCTTTTGAGGCCAATAATCAAGCATAACCTTCTAAGTTGATATCATAACTGGTGGCAAAGTGTGTCATTTGCACAGAGCATGTGAAGAGGCAGGTTTCTGGTACCAAATGAGGACAGAGATAAAGAATTGAAACGTTTAAACTCCTTTGTTGTAACCGAAAACCTCTGGAACGATTGAGATCCCAACATACATAAATCTGTATAAATATACATTTTGAAGAAAGAAAAGTGGCTGGACCTATTTTGGTCATTTGTAATAGACACTCTCCTTTTTGAATATTAATACAAAGCAATCTGAAGATTCCTGATTCCGTTAAGACTATGTTATGAGTTTGTTTTCTCTCTGATTTTTTGTTCAATTTCATTTTGCACATATATGTTTGATGAATGTTACACTGCAATTTAGTAAAACCTCTACTGTGGTGATTAATTTTAATTATCTATATAGTTTATAGTTTTTCCTCTGTATCGGCTATCAACAGGTACAAGACCTGTGGACTCATTAGATTTTCATATTTTATACATTCGTCAGATTTCTTCTCACCTTTTTCTTCTTTTGTTTACAGGGCAAGATTCTCCCTTGATAGGAGCCTCGTATTATAAAAACTTTATGTTTTCTCACATTTTCACACACATCAATTATTTACTAGATAACACAGTTACGGGAAAAGGCCTTTGGTTTGTAATTTATCTTTAAATCAGATAGTTCTCTTTTATACGATAGAATTGAGACAGCCTCTAAAACTTTGAAACTTTCCTTTACTTTCATTGTTCCTCTATGACTGTCCCCGTTGTAAGATAGCCTAACATTGAGCCTGATTTATCGAAACAAACACATATCTCTTTGAACCTTTTCGATACTATTCTTAAAACAACAAATACCCGGGTAGAACTTGAGTGTTTGTGGGCTGCGATTGAGCGATATATAAACATCCAAGAATAGTTGGAAGCTAGACAACGACAACTCAGAAATCAACCTTAGCTTCCTTCCCCGAAGGTTGATTCTCTTCCCTTTACTACTCTTCACTCACTTTCGAATGCCTAGACACTGTAAATTCTAAGCCTTACGTACAAACTCTGGAGCAACAGCTGTGATAAATTTATAAATATAGCAAACTTTATATTTCAGGAAGGTTGGGAGGTGCTAGGGAGGATTGTTTTCCTTAGATGTTCAAGTGGGTGCATCAACATAGGGAGTTGTAGCTTCTATCTGGTTGTAGCCAGAGAAACCAGGGTGGTAGGGTGGCGCAAGGGAGAACTGTTGTTCTCTATTGTACAGGTTGGTGCCTATGTGAATGGAAGTTGGTGCTTCCATCCAGTTGGAGCTGGAACATTTAGGGAGTTGGTGCTTCCTTCTAGTGGGTTCTAGAGAAACCAGAGAGTTGGTGCTTCCTTCTAGTAGATGCTAGAGAAAACAGAGAGTTGGTGCTCTCAGCAAGTTATATCTTGCAATACAGAGGTTGTAGCCTCACAATGAGTTGGAGCTCATATGTATGATAATGTACAGAATGTAAATATTACTTATCATATAAAGAAGAGGTTTTTACCCTTTATGGGTTTCCCCTCAGGAAATATCCGTCTCTGTAGATTTCATATGTGACAATGATGTTGAATGTTCTATTGCTTACTATCATGTATTATTATGATTGTCATTAAGTGCTCTTCAAAAAATTTAAAATAAGCATAATTGTTTAAGCACGGTAACAACTAATTCACCCCCCCCTCTCAGTTGTCCAACAATTGGTATCAGAGCTAGCCTGTTTTATATAAGGGTAGATCCTAGAGCTTAAACATGTCAAGCCATGAAGGAAATTCAACCAATAGGGCCCCTCTGTTCAATGGAACAAACTTTGCCTTCTGGAAAGTTAGAATGAGAACTTACATAATGGCTTTAGATGCAGATGTTTGGGATGTGGTAGATACTGGTTATGTAAACCCAATTGTATTAGCTAATAAGGATGACAAGCTAGAATTTAGCTTCAATGCTAAGGATATGAATTCTATCTTGAGTGGGCTTGCAGAAGCAGAATTCGTAAAAGTTATGCACCTAGGAACTGCCAAATAAATGTGGGACAAACTCATTAGCAGTTATGAAGTTAATGAGAAGGTAAAGGATGCCAAGATTCAAATCTACAGAGTACAGTTTGAACATCTGAAGATGAAAGAATATGAAACTGTTGGAAAATACTTTCTGAGAGTTGAAGAACTAGTAAATGCAATGAAAGCACTTGGTGAAAAAATTGAGGAACCTTCATTAGTTCAGAAAATTTTGAGATCTCTACTAGATAGGTTCAACCCGAAGGTTTCTGCTATAGAAGAACTTAATGACCTAAAAACCTTGGAGTTTGATCAACTTCTAGGAACATTGACTGCATATGAAATGAGAATAGTTAAAGATAAACCCACCTCCAGAGAAGCATCATTTAAAGCAGACAAGAATGAGGATTCTGAGCCTGATGAAATTGAAGAAACAATTGTGAAGAGAATGAAGAAGGGATCAGGAAAATACAAAGGTAAACTGCCTTTCAAATGTTTCAACTATGGTAAGATAGGTCATTTTTCAAATAAATGTCCTCACAAAGGAAAGGATCAGACAGGTGATGAGGAGGAGAAGCACAAACACAGAAATTTCTTTAAAGAGAATAATTTTAAGAAGAAAATTCTTTGTGTAAACAATGATGATGATCCTTCAGATGATGAAGACAATGACTCCTCTATTGAAGATAAACTAAATGACTTCATACTTATGGACAAAGAGGATTATGATAATAAAATCACAGGAAGTGAGGCTAATGAAGAAGAATTTGTGGTTGATATGGAAGGAGAACTGATCAGTGCATTGGAAGAGATTGACAGACTCAGAATTAAGAACAGAAAGAAAAAACAATTGTTGATACAGTTCATGAAAGACAGTAAACAGTCTGATGACGACTTTTCCCTGCTAAAAGTAGAATTAGAAGAGGCAAATAAAATCGAGGAAATTCTGAAACAACAGTTATCATAAAGGAAGACAATATGTAAATCTCTGGAAGAAGAAGTAGTGAAAACTAGGAAAGAGTTGGAGAAGTTTTAAGCCTTGTATCATCAGAATCTATCAAGTATCAAAGCCTCAGAAGGATTAGCCACCATTCTGAATTAGCAAAGGAATCCAAAGATGAAAATTGGTCTAGGTTATGAACAGGGATCAAGTAGTGGTAAGCCAAGAAACGAAGAACCCATCAAGTTTGTCAAATCTACAACCAATGACAACAACAAACCTGCAGAAACAAAGGAAGACAATCATCTGCCCATGATGAGTAAAGAAAAAGGTGCTAGGATTGAATCTATAGAACAAAGAAATAATGTGCTCCCTGCTAAAAGACATCATCAACATTGAAGAAATCGATTTGCTCAAAGAAGACTACCATTTTCCAGGTACAAATAATTTTTCTATAGCTATTGTTTCTACTGTTCTAACTTTGGTCACAAAGTTGTAAATTGTTCCTTAAGACTTAGACATGAGAAATTAAGATTTCAAAGGAATAAATACTTGCCACAAGAAAGAATGATAGAACCAAGTAACCAACCTTCACAGATTGCAAATTGCCAAATTAAGTCTAGGGACATGCAACTAAGGAGGTCAAGAAATAATTAACAGACAATGAGTAGACAATGTTGCAGCGGTAACTTTGACCTATTGAACAATGAGGTTGAATGCTACATCTATCATAACTATGGACATAAATCTGTTGACTGTCGATTAAGGAACTATGAACCAAATTTGAATTCCTCTGTTGAAAATGTCAAGGTTTGGAAGAAGAAAAAATGTGACAAGTGTGGATTAGTGTTATCAGCTCAAAGAAAAACGAACCTTTGGTATATAGACAGTGGATGCTCCAAACATATGACGGGATACAAAGGTAAGTTTCTATCTCTAAGTGAAAGCAAATCAGGAAACATAACCTTTGGAAATGATGCTCCAGGTAAAATAAAGGGTAAAGGGATGGTGAGTTTAAGTAATGGAAAAGAAAAAGCCCAAGATGTTCTACTTGTAGAAGGGATGAAACATAATATTCTCAGTGTAAGTCAAATGTGTGAGAGAGGATGTGAAGTGGTGTTCATGTCCAAGGACTGCAAAATAAAGTCTTTAAACTCAGGACAAGTGGTGGCTAAAGGCATAAGGAAAGAAAATAACATATATGTGTTGAAAGAAAATAGAGAAGAGTGTCATCTAAGCAAACATGATGAAAGCTGGTTATGGCATAGGAGACTTGGAAATCTAAACTTTGACCACCTAATCAAACTCAAAAATATTGAGGTAGTAAAATATCTTCTGAGAATATCAAAGCCCCAAGATTCAATGTGTAAACTCTGCAAAGTAGGAAAGCTAACTAGGACACAGTTTAAGTCCTAGTTCATATGGATTTATATGGACCATCAAGATAGGAAGGAACAGGGAAAGAAAATTACTTCATGTTGATTATTGATGATTAGTGCAGACTTACTTGGGTTGCCTTTCTCAATGAAAAAGATGAAGCATTTGAGAAGTTTAAAATATTTAAGGCTTTAACTGAGGCTCAAAAAGGCAATAGGTTAAAGGCATTAAGATCAGACCAAGGAGGAGAGTTTATGTCAAGTGATTTCAAGGAATTCTGTGATAAGTTGTTAAGCCCTAATGTTGGCTCATTACCCCTTAATTGGGGCATATTATATTAGTAATGTTATTTTATTTATGTCGGCTTTAGGCCATTAGTTGTAATTATACCTCCTAGTCTCCTATATATACCAAGGAGACATTTTCA
>ML790328.1:354206-374741 GCA_009831015.1 Picea engelmannii | reverse complement strand
TTTTACCTTACTCGACCTGGGTGACTGATTGTCTTCCTTTGTTTCTGCAGGATTGTTATTGTCATTGGTTGTACTTTTGACAAACTTGATGGGTTCTTCATTTCCTGGCTTACCACTGCTTGATCCCTCTTCATACCCCAAGCTAGTTTTCAGCTTTGGAATCCTTTGTTGATCCAGAATGGTGGCCAATCCTTCTGAGGTTTTGATACTTGACAGATTTTGATTATACAAGGCTTGAAACTTCTCCATTTCTTTCCTTGTTTTCACTACTTCTTGTTCTAATGCTTCACATCTTGTCTTCTTTTCTGATAGCTGTTGTTTTAGAATCTCTTCAATTTTCTTTGCCTCTTCCAATACTACTTTTAGTAGGACAAGGTCTTCATCAGGTTCTTTATTGTCTTTCTCGAACTGTATCAACAATTGTCTTTGCTTTTTGTTCTTGATTCTTAGTCTGTCAATCTCTTCCAGTGCACTAATCAATTCTCCTTCCATATCAACCACAGCTTCTTCTTCATCACTCCCTGTTCTTTTATTATCATAATCCTCTTTGTCCATAAGTATGAATTCATTTAGTTTATCTTCAATAGAGGAGTCATTTTCTTCATCATCTGAAGGATCATCATCATTGTTTACGCACAGACTTTTCTTCTTAAATTTTTTCTCTTTAAAAAAATTTATGTGTTTGTACTTCTCCTCATCATCACATGTCTGATCCTTTCCTTTGTGGGGACATTTATTTGCAAAATGACCCATCCTACCACATTTGAAACATTTGAAAGGAAGTTTACCTTTGTATTTTCCTGATCCCTTATTCAGTCTCTTCACAAATTTTGCTTCAATTTCATCGGGCTCAGAATCCTCATTCTTGTCTGCTTTAAATGATGCTTCTCTGGAGGTAGGTTTATCTTTAACTATTCTCATTTCATATGCAATCAATGTTCCTAGCAGTTGATCAAATTCCAATGTTTTTAGATCATTAAGTTCTTCTATAGCAGAGACCTTCGGGTTAAACCTATTTGGGAGAGTTCTCAAGATTTTATGAACTAAAGAAGGTTCATCAATTGTTTCACCAAGTGCCTTCATTGCAATTACCATTTCTTCTACTCTCATAAAGCATTTTCCAACAGTTTCATCTTCCTTCATCTTCAGTTGTTCAAACTGTATTCTGTAGGTTTGAAGCTTTGCATCCTTTACATTCTCATTACCCTCATAGCTGCTAATGAGTTTGTCCCACATTTCTTTGGCAGTTCCTAGATGCATAGCCTTTATGAATTCTGCTTCTGCAAGCCCACTCAAGATAGCATTCATAGCCTTAGTGTTGAAGCTAAATTCTAGTTTTTCATCCTTATTATCTAGCACAACTGGCTTTACATAACCAGTATCTACCACATCCCAGACATTTGCACCTAACGACATTATGTAGGTTCTCATTCTAACTTTCCAAAAGGAAAAGTGTGTTCCATTGAACAGAGGGGCCTTATTGGTTGAATTCCCTTCATGGATTGACATGTTTAAGCTCTAGGATCTACCCTTAGATAAAAGGGGATGGCTCTGATACCAATTTTTGGACAACTGAGAGGGGGGGGTGAATCAGTTGTCACCGTACTTAAACAGTTATGCTTCTTTTAAAATCTTTACAAGGCACTCAATGATGATCAAAATAATGCATGGAAATAAACAATTGCACATTCAACATCAGTCACATATATGAGAAACACAGAGACAGATATTTCCCAAGGAAACCCATACAGGGTAAAAACCTTTTCTTCTTTATATGATAAGTATTATTTACATTCTTTACATTATCATACATATGAGAACCAACTCATTGTGAGGCTACAACCTCTATTTTGCAAGCTGCAACTTGCTGAGAGTACCAACTCTCTGTTTTTCTCTAGAACCCACTAGAAGGAAGCACCAACTCCTTGGTTTCTCTAGCACCAACTAGAAGGAAGCACCAACTCTCTAGTTTCTCTAGCACCAACTACACCAACTCCCTTTGTTCAAGCACCCACTTGAACCTCTGAGGACACCAGTCTTCCCTAGCACCTCCCAACCACCCTGGATTATGAATATGAAATATTGAAACCTATTTCAGTGATATAGTGTTCAATAATAGCTTACTAGTCTCATCACTGATATGCAAGATTTTGCTACTCAGACTTCCTCACTGTTTTCCAGCATGCATCCGCAACCCATTCTATTCTTTTTCTTTTTATGCTCTGTACGCCATGTCCATTCGCTGCACAGTTCTTCTTTTGTTCCATTCAGCTACTTCACTCTGATCCTTCTTCATGCATGAATCACCTTCAACAACAACATCCACAACAACTCCAACAACAACAACAACCCAATCTCTTCTTTGTACCATGTATTTATAGCTTTTGTGCACCTTGTGCATGCAATATTCGCCATTCCTCTACATGCTCATACCGTGCCAATTTCCTCCACATCTCAAGTGCTCTGTCTAATCATCATCGCAACTCTTCAGCTTCTCTGGTGGTTCCCACCATGCATCCAACATCACTGGGTGTTCTGTTGAGATTCCTCAGCCTCTCTGGTAGTTGAGACTCTTCCTCTTCTATGGAACAGTCGAGCTTATCCCTTATTTTTCAGTTATAGACTTCAATGCTCATCCACCTATCAATCCCTCTAAGAATCGTCTTCCTTCACTGGACGAAGCTTGGAGACTCTTCATCTCCTCTGGCGATCACACAAAGGTCTCTTCGAATTCTCTGGCAGAGACCATCAATGGTTTCTAGCAGTTACACTGCGAGGAGCAATATTAGCCCTCCGATTATGCTCAAATTCACCTGCACCGTTGGATTGGATCCATGCGATCTTGCATTCATTTTGGCATTTTGACAGTCGACAATTCGACATTCGGGTGACCAAGTGTCTCGACACTCCCAGTCGTGATCCCTGAAAAGGATCTTGGTTTCTCTAGCTCTTTCCTCCATCTCTCGCCGATGTGACCAAGGGCTATGACCACAGCCTTTATTCAACAACTGCATTTGGTAATTTCGTGTTTCGGCACTTCAACACTCCTGTGGTTATGTTTCTTGCCTCTCCAAGTCGCAATTCACGAAACTCCGAAATGCAGTCGGATCAATGGTCCAGAATCTTGGTGTATTGGCAATCCAGATCTTATCATGAGTTCGCATCTCGTGATTCCTGTGATGGAGGTTCTCGTCACTCCAAGTCGCGATAGGCAAAGCTCCGAGATGGAGCTTAGATCAACGGTTCAGAATCTTGGTGTATTGATGGTCCATATCTCATCGTGAGTTTGCATCTCGTGATTCCTATGATGGAGGGTCTTGTCACTCCAAGTTGCGATAGGCGAAGCTCCGAGATGGAGCTCAGATCGACGGTTCACATTCTTGGTGATCCGACGGTCCTAATCTTTTCGCGATCTCGCATCTTGTTGTTCCTTAGATGGAGGTTCTCGTCACTCCAAGTCGTGATAGGCAAGACTCTGAAATGGAGCTAGATCAACGGTACAGAACAAACCTCGATCTAACGACTAAGATAGTTTCACGATTTCGCATATCACGAATTCAAGAGATTAGGGAACCCCATTCCTTTGACTTTCCATTCAGCGACATGACAATATTTTTCCACATGTCCTATGATTCGACGATCCAGATCTGATCTTGATTGAACGACTCAGATCATATCATGATTTCGCATATCGCGATTTCGACATTCTTGTTGCAAAGTGTTTCGACACTCAAACTTTCGATATCCGAAACCCCGATAGCCAAAACTATGAAATGGAGTTGGACCACCACTTCGATCTTGCACTTTAAAGAACGTGTAGGTTCTTCTTGATCCAACGATGGTCAGACCCTGCGCTCGGATCGAATGCTAGAGATCTGTCCTCCATATTTGCACTCCTCCTGTCTGGATTCAGATCTGATGATCATCAGGAATTTTGAATGGGATCCAACGATCAATGTCACTTCTCTTCCCAAGCTTATGCATCCTCCTTACTTAGAAAAATTTCTTAGTGTTAAAGGCCTCGACCTTTGATCCGCCTGAGATCCTAATTATGATATCTCTCTTGATATTTGGCAATGATTTAACTTCATCCCTGGTGCACACCTATGCACTACGTGCAACTCTGCGCTAATCCTTTTTAGCTTACATTGTTCATGTTTTTCCATCAATGCACACATTGTTCTTGCCATCAATGGTAAGCACACACTGTCTGTAAAACATGCCAACAGTTAGGACCATTTTTTTCATGATTTATCTTTGATACCCCTCATGACTTGTCACTAGGATCGATTCACTCCATGAATATCTTGATTTGACAGGACATTTTCCTCACTCATGCCCTTGTATCCCTGCCTCGTTGTAATTTTCTTACCTATCCAATCATTTTTTGAAATGAAGCATTGCCAACTCATAAGGATTTTTCGTATCACATTTCTCGTTCATCATATTCCACCATGATTTATGATTAAAACGATGATGTCATATGTTCCTTGTTTTCAGCACCAGGAGTTGGTTAAAAGATGCTTTCAAGATCTCGTATTTACGAGCTCTAATAATGGTTTGTGATTTTTTAAAAACTCAAGATTGTTGCGCTGCGCAAACTCCCAGTTCTGACCAGTTAGCAGCAGCAGCGCTACCATATCTGATGTTGAGGTAGATTCAGAGACCGAGATGCTCATGACTTCTTTCTAAAATCTTCTTGGGGCTTCAAATTGCCTTTTATTCCACAAGTATTATGTGTTTTCCTCCTCTGCACATAAATTTCAAGTAAATATAGTGCTTAGAATTTTGGTTATCGGGCCTGCATAGCTGGAGGAGATCTTTCCTCACGCCACCCTATCATTTTCTTCCCTCCTTTCAAACCTGTAAATCTCATTATCTGCATATTGAAGTTTGATACATCCACCCACCATTTCTACTAAGCTCACAACATCCAAGCAAGTTCTATCCTCTGCATGTGCAGTGCGCTACTTAGAGGCGTCACTCAACAACTATGCTCCCTTGCTTCCTCTGAAACTTAAATCAGGTTGTTTCTACCCACTTTCAAAAGCCAATTATAGGGTATCCTCTCATTTTATAAGTGTTCATACCTTCACACATCCAAGGGTGGGATTTCAATAGCCATTTTAGTTAGCTAGAAACTAGTCTGGTTTAAGGGGACTTATGTCCACTTGAGCCTTGAATTTATGTCCTCCTAGTTATCACCAATCCATAGCCATAAGAATCTCTTATCCTAAACTATGGAGACTCCTCAGATGGAGAAGTCACACAAGGGAGGTAAGGTGGTTAGAACCGAGCCTGTGGACATGCATCTATTTGAGCAGAGCCCATGGCAAGAGAAGTTTTTCAAAGGGTGGGATGCCTCTCTTTTTTCCAAAATATGCAAAGAGGTCATCATGAGGTCACAAGGCAGTTTGCCTTACATTTTGATGGCCTGAAAACCAAGGTAGGGGATCTAGAATTTGAGGTGACTGAGGCCTCTATTTCAGTTGATACAGGAATCCCTATCACAGGTGAGAAATGGTTTAAGGCCATGGCTTTGAATGGAGCCTATGCCAAATATTTCCTTAAGCCTGAACATCAAATTGTTAATTTGTCTAAAGGTGTGCCAAGGAATCATCTGATTGAGAAATTTGACAAGATATTGAGGATCATTCATAGGTACTTTACGTGTGAAGGGAGTTTCAATACATTATACCAGTACCATATAAGGCTTCTGATGCATTTTACTGGTAAAATTGAAATGAATATTCCCTACTATTTGTTAAGGAGAATAGGCAAGATGTCAGACATGATTCAATCCAAGTCTAAGGCTGTGGATACTAGCATCTTTCACTCTGGATTAATTAGAATGTTATTTTCTGAAGAACTGGGTAAGAAAGACATCTCATGGGAACATTTTTTTATTTCTTCTCACTTCAAGTTTGATATAGCAGCTACTCCTCAGTCGCAGATAGCAAGCCCTTTACCATCCACCAGTGCTGCTAAAGTAGGTACTAGCAAGAAGAGAAAGGGAAGGGTTCCTATTCAGGATCAAGAGGTCATCAAGGAGGTTGCAGGAGATGAGGAGGAAGCTTTTCTTTCTCCATAAAGAGATATTTCACCCCCTCCTCCACCAAAGTTATAAGAAGCCCCTTCTTCTACTAAACCTACAACAAAGAAAGGGAAGAAGCTACACTTATCCTCATCTCCTTCAACAACCAGCATCAAGGTCATAAATCCATTCACAAGAGCATCAACTTATAAAGAGGTCGTTGAAGAACATTCCCTACCTAAAGTCTCTATCCTACATAAAAAAAAAAGATAAGAGCCAAGGCATTGGAAATCCTGTGGAGAAGAAAGAAGAAATCTCTGTACAGAAAAAGAAAGATAAAGGAAAAGGCATCGAGAAGCCTGATGAGATAGACAAGGTAATTCCTGTCATGCAGGAAGAGAAAACCATGAAAAATCCTGTTGAGACTGTTCACGTCACTACTCCACCTGGTAGCCATACATTCAAAATATTAATCAGGAAACTTAGGGATACTAGGAAGGAGGTGGATCATTTGAAAGAAGAATCCATGTCTGGCAGAGTTAAGATGGAAGAACTCATGGATGGCTACAACCACACTCTTGACCTAGAAAGGTTTGCAGCAAGAAAGTCCCAACCTCTCCATAGGAAGCTCAAAAACCTTTATAGGCAGAACAAAGTCTTTCAGTCTCAGAATAGAAAGCTCAAAGCAGAGTTTCAACATTTTCAAGATGAAGTGGCTCAAAGGAACTTGCAGGTACTGGTTGAATCTTCTATTGAAAAGGAGACACTAGCAGCCAAGGAGAGCATAGCTCCATTGAAGAAGATTGTCACTGCTAAAAGGAAGAAGATTGTTGTGCCAAAGGAGGATCCTCCTTCTCCAAGAAAGAGTGTTCGTTCAAGTATCAGGTTAATGAAGTAGTTGGTGAAAGGTGAGCTGCATTTTTGAATATGGTCCCTTTTTGTGAGGATAAACTATTGATGTAACACTACCTCTTCCACCTATACATGCTTCTAGTGCTTATTGTTTAGAGTTTTGGGTTTTTTACAAAGAATTAATCCCTTCGGTAGTAATAGTGTAGAAATTTCGTAGCGCTATGGCACTACGGAATAGTCTATTTTTGATATTCCACTAGTTTGCTATCCATAGTGTTACCGAAATGCCTAAGACTAATGAGGTTGCTACTACCTAAGGTTGCTACCCATTATACATATGTTCAATTGAAGGTGTTGCAAATTATAATGGCACTACCTAAGGTTCGACAGGATGTACAGTGGCGCTACCAAAATTCGCTACCAAATTTCTAGAAGAGACAGAATCCTACACATAGATACACCAAAGTGGCACTACCAAAATTCTCCCAGAGACTGAATTTTGCACAGAGGATACGAAGGTTTGGTGCTACCTTTTCTACTTGTCTAGTTTTGGGGTTGCATTATAGAATATCATGAAATTTGGTGAAGGCACTACAAAGTGCGCTACTCAGAGTGCTACCCAAAGACTCTACCAACAGATACCAGGAATCCAGGAGGGTCAAACTAACATCTTTTTGGATAGCTGATGATGGAGGGAATTGCAAAGACAGTAGTTGGAAACATGATGACAGCCACATGCCCCTGAAGGACACATGGAAAAAATGAGCTGCACACCAAAGGGAGATCAAGTTAGTTCAAATATTGATTGGATCAATCACCAACACTTTCCAATTTTATAGCATAGGTTGTTAGTCAAGTTGTTAGATGGAATGAATTCTTAGATATTTTAATGGGAAGAAGGCCATCTTGCACCTCCAGTTGTTGCCTCCCTTTTTGTTATAAATAGATAGATGAAATGCTTCAGTAGGTTTGAATGGTTGAGAAAGGCTCCCTTATATTGTAATATTTTGATGAAGTTACTGTGAACTGGTTATGTACTTGATTTGAGACATCTTGGTTAATAGAAATCATCTTCTCTTTCCATCTTATTTTCTTCTGATGCTAAAGTGTTCATGCTTTGAATTATTCACATGAATGGTTATGGTGATATTATGATGTATGTTTGATTATTATATTATCATGATGTTTCTTTAGTGTCCTTAAGTTCTGAACTCAAGAAGATCTTGTGTTAAGAGTATTTCTTCCTTAGGTTTTCTGCAGACCTTATGTTTACAACAACCTCTACATTCCTCTCACTAAATTCTTCCCTATGTTCATACTTACTCTCACTTACTGATTGAAGTTAGCCAAGATCTTTATTTCTCATGCATTCTAGCCCTGATTTCTGAGTTGGAACATTATAATCTAGAGTCTTATCCATTTGACCCCTCAAAACTCTTTTACATTCACATATAACCTGATGGGTACTAGACTTGCCTTCCATGCAATCTAAAGGTGATTCCTAGTGCTAACATTCTTGGTGTCATTGTCGGGGAACGATTTGAAGACTTTTCCCTGGGATTAAACGACACAACTTACAAGTACTAAAGGTGCATTAGAACTTAGTATCTTGAAGATTGCAACTTGCACCTGGCGACTCCATTGTTTCAGCTTTGGTGCCTAAAGAAAAACATATGAAATAAAATCCACAGTTACCTTTGGTTCCACTTGAGGCTGACCCAGAAAAGATAATAAAGAAGGAAAAAGTTTCTCAAGAATTTATTTTTATTGCTACTACAAGTGATTCTGGTCAGTTGCCTGATTCCACTCTTAATACTCCAGTTTTTATATCAAGTAATCCTTCTTTACCTTCTGCTAAAGTATCTAAGAATCTTTATTTTCAAAATTTTCCTATTGAATACTCCTCTTTTGAAACTAATTTGAAAGAAGAAAGCTTTGACATTCTCTCTTCCCCTGACATTATAAAGTGGTACAGTCTTGAGAGTCTTGAGGAGTTTCCTACTTTAGGTTTTGCTACCCCTCCTCCTGTTAAAATTTATGTTGTCAAAGAAAAGGAAACCTCCTCCCCTCTACAGACTTTACCATCTTCTTCCAAGACCCAGCCTTATGTTTTGAAAACTAAAATTTTCCCTTCATACATTCCTTTTTCACCTAAGTTGCACATAGTCAAGTCCCCTTTTCCTCCTTGTTCACCAAGAATTCAAAATCCAATGGCAGGTTCTAATCCCCCTACAAATAGGATGGATTCCATAGTGGCTACAAGATTTGCCCCTCTTGTCTTACCTCATCCAGTGAATTCCCTCCCTCCTTGAGATTATTTGAAATACATGCCCAAATTCACGGGAGAAGAAGATATAACCGCTGAGGAACATCTTGTTTCCTTCTAAAGCTATGCAGATAATCAAAACATTGAAAATTAGGATGTGTGGATGAGGGTCTTCATCCAAAGCCTTTTTGGTGAGGCTAGGAAGTGGTTTAGGGGTTTGACACCTGAATCCATTACTAGCATTGAGGCATTAGACGAGGCCTTCTTGAGGCACTAGGGGGGACAAAAAGGACTGTTTGTACTACATCACTGAATTTGGATCCCTAAAAAGGAAAGAGGAAGAGTTTGTCTCTGACTTTTCTAAAATATTTAACAAAATGTACAATAAGATTCGTGATGAGATAAAACCCACTGAAACCTCTTAAAAAATCACTTATGCCAGTGCCTTTATGATGCAGCCATACCCTCAAGGCACGCCCTCTCACAGGATCTTCCCCTTCCTTGGCCCGAAGAACACTAATCGGTCCTTCTATTTCCCTATTGGGAAATCTTTACCCACAAAAATCTCCGTGCGATCCCCTCTTTTTCCTTATCGGGGAATCGGACTTCGCGAATTCGCGATGTCAAAGGTCGAACACTGGGCTCTCGAATCCATGAGACCCGATGACCAGTCAATGCTGACCTTTTTCTTTTTCTCTATCAGAGTTTTCCCTATCGCGATTTTTCCACTCGTGATGTCGAGCAACTCGGTTCTCTGACTCCCGATTCCCGATGTGTCAAAACTCCGATACACGTGCAAGTTGACTATTCAATCATTGCTTCCCTCCATTGGTATTTCAGAATTCGCGGTATCACGAATCCTAATGCAATGAATTCAGGACTTCTCACCACGAAACCTCGATAGATTGCACCACTTGTCCTCCACTCACTGACTCAATTGTGGCCCACACTACTTCTCCTATCGGGATATCGCGTTTCACGATTCCAAACTGCAAGAATACCCTGTCCTCGAAACTCCCGATACTCCGAACCCTGAATTATTTGGACCTTCTGACACGCATCCCAAATGATCGATGGTTCTGATCTATCGGGATATCGCGTTTCACAATTTTGCAATTCCTGTTGCAATGGTTTGGCGTTTCAATCAATGAAACCCCGATACACGATATACGTGTGAATCCAACGGCCCTTGTGCCTCGTATCAATGGCTCTGCCTCTCCTGAGATTTATAACTCTCAGAAATATCATTGATATCTTCCCCTGCACCTCTGTGATATCTGACGGCTCACGGGATGTCGCGAAACCTCCTCGGAGAATTTCGACCATCTATTTCTTCCAATGAAACTCGCGGAACGGCTAAGTGTCCCTCTCCACGGAACTCGTTGGCCTGCTCGCAACCCTGCAACACTTCTTGCCAACCTTAAAGTCACAATTTCACTGCACTATCTTTCAAAAAACTCAAAGACCTATCCTTCCTGAGATTTTCCCACTTCTTTAAGTTCTCAAAAGGAAACTCCTTGCTCGCACTCCTTGCAGCAAACCTTCAATCACAGCTAAGTGTTGAAGTCTTCGACTCTGCGCACGCCTGCAGCAGCAGTCCTTCGACACTTCACTCAGGTTCACAACCCTGAGTATTTTACCTAGCCTGCGCACTCCTTGCATGGCTCCTGTAACCCAATCTGCACCCTTGGGGTGAATGAGAACAAAAGCTATCTCTATCTGAACCCTTTGTCGACGCACTTCTTGCAGACACTTCAACTGCACTCCTTGCAGGAATTCTCTGGCTCAAATAGAGAAACAATTGAAACTCATTCCTTCACCCTTTTCAGACTTCAATTTAACCATGAAATCATATACACATCATATAAAAGCAAATGTATACCCAGGAAGCAAACATTCATGAGCACATCAACATCAATACACAGAGAACAACACGAACCATGAATTTGAATCAAAGCTTTCTTCTATTGATTCAAATGTCTGTACATGGGTGTTCTTACATAGCTCTCTGCATGCTCTTCTTCCTAAATGCTTTATCTATTCCTAAATAATATTACAATGCACAATGAGGGTGTCTATATCCGTTCTCCCTCCTTCTTTCTAAAATTGTCTAATCTATGAATTAAAATCCTATCTACCTGCATTAATTATATTAAATGTCGGTTATCTACTAAAGGACGAGAGATATCCACTCAAGGTCCATTACAATACACAAGTGTGCCTCATTAAATTTCCACATAAATGTTCGCGCAATAGTTTCAAGGTGAAATCCAAAAATAAATTGTGTTGGCTTGTCCAGCTGTCTTTCACTTCCATGTTGGCTCGCTTGATGAGTTGGTGATGATCCTACATCACTTTGACCCTGTGTTTTTCCTTCTACTCAGAGAAATAAGATCAACCTCCTTAGTTCATATGCAATATCCAGCCTTGGAGGTGGAATCCAACATAGTGGCATCTGATAAACTCAGAGGGAAATCTGATAGGGATAGGAGAAAAAGAAGAACTGAAGCCTCAACCTATGACTCCCATATTGTTCATCCTCAAGTAGATGAGCTCACCAAATTAGTAAAATCCCTCTCTAGTGAGATAGAGAAGTTAAAACTGGAAGGAAAATAGACTTACATAAATACTCAAAATACTGATAACAGAGGTAACTTCGGGAGACCAAAAAATGCTCCCCAAATCTTCCCAGAGATCCCAGAAACATAGAGAGAGATAATCAAAGGGTACAAACTCCTTTACAGAACAACCTAGTTGTTGATGAAGAAGGAGAGGAGGAATAATTTGATCATGAGATTCATTGCTTAGGTGACACATCCCCTTCCCCTAACTTGACTCAATCTTCTTATGAGAAATCCTTGATGGATATTCAAAGAAATGAATTAAGGGAGAGAAAGCAAAAGAAAGTCCTAATAGATATAATCTTAGATCCAAAAAGAATGAAGAAAAAAAAGATGTTCCTAATCAGCCTGCCCAAAAAGAAAATTCTGCCAAGGCTGTGATAGTTAGCAGTAAGGAAAAAGACACTCAAAATCCCCAAGTTCTGGTCAGAAATCCTTCTCCTAAAACCAAAGAGATCTTGAAGTCTTCTTCTTCCTTCATCTTTGAGAATGAGATCCAAAAATTCAATATCCCTGTACCTTTTTTGGAATTGACAAAAAATGAAGAACTTAAAAAATATCTCTCCAAAATGTTACAACCCAAAGCCTCTCCAAGTGCCACCGATTCAATAAATATACAAGATGAAAAACCAATAGTTATCTTGGGTCCATTGATAGAAGATAGAAATGATTCATTCCCTCTTTTCTATACATCACTGAATATTCATGATAAGGTGTTGCATAATTGTTTGATGGATTCAGGGGCATCCCACAATCTCATGCCAAAAACTGTTATAGATTAACTTGGGTTAGAAATCACAAAGACTTACCATGACTTATATTCTTTTGACTCCAGGAAAATGAAGTGTCTTGGAGTCATTAAGGATCTAGCTATGACCCTATTTCAGTTGCCCATGAAAAGCGTAGTCATGGATATCATGGTGGTTGATGTTTCCCCCCAAGTTCGGCATGCTCTTCTCACGGTCTTGGATAAAAAGACTTGGGGGAACTTTGCAGATGGATCTCTCATATGCTACCATTCCCATTTTGGGGGGGGAGCATAGAAGACTTTACAGGGAAGCTCAATTAGCTTACATCATTAGTGATGAATCAAACCCCACAAATCATCCTATTTTTTCTCTTGATATTGATTGGGGATCTAGCATCTTGCATCTCATCGATACTCTTGAACCTCCTCTTGAAATCAGAAAACAGTCTATTACCTTTTGTGAGGAGTATCCTTTAACCACCTTTGTTTGGAAGATGTTCTTTGATGGAGCCTCTTCTATGGAAGGTGTTGGTGCTGGAGTGGTCTTTGTCTCACCAGTTCAAGAGATTATATTGTTTCCATACAAACTCGAATTTGAAACTACTAATAATGTGGTAGAGTATGAAGCTCTTGTCTTGGGATTAAGGGCTACTAAAGACATGGGGATAGAAGAGATATCATTATTTGCGGATGCTGAATTAATAGTCCATCAGATTAAAAATATTTATCAAATGAAGCACCCTCAACTTAGATCTTACAGGAATGAAGAGTGGGACTTGTTGGACAATTTCTTCTCATCTTTTAACATTTCATTTATTCCTAGAGAAGAGAATACCATGGTTGATTCTTTGGCTATATTAGCAATCAATTTTAGAATCCCCTTACCACCTAAACTCAAGTATGATGTAGAAGTCAAGTACATGCGTTCTATACCGGACAATGTAAAATATTGGAAGGTGTTAGAAGATGATATAGAACTTAAAAAATTCCTCGAGACTATTGTTGAGTTTTTTTCATTACACATTGATCAGGATCATGATTCTGAAATTAATCCTCATGCTGATGTTTTCCTTAATAAAATTGCTAATCATCATATTGTGCAGCTACCTAGAAACATCATTCCAAAAGGGCTAGTTCCTTTGGAAATATTATTTGATATAAATGATGTGTCAGTGAAGGGGAAAGTGTCCAATGATGATGCTGACATAACTGAGTGCAATTTGGGCACAAAAAAGGATCCAAAATATGTCAAGTTGTCAAGCAGCCTATCAAAAGAGTAGAGGGAATAATATACTGAGTTGTTAAAGGAATTTGTTGATATATTCAGTTGGACTTATGAAGATCTTAGAACTTATGACACCAACATTATAGAGCACAATATCCCATTAAAGGAAGAAACCAAACCCTTTATGCAAAAGTTGAGACAAAACAATCCTGTGTTGCTTCATGTCATGGAAAAGGAGGTAAAAAAGATTTTATATGCTAAAATTATTATTCCTTTGAGGTATTCTAAATGGGTGACCAACTTGGTCCCGGTGAGAAAAAAGAATGGAGAAATCATACTTTGTGTTGATTTCCAAAATCTGAACAAAAGTTCTAAAACGGATAATTACCCTTTGCCCAAGATGGAGCACATATTACAAAGGGTGACAGGTGCAGGCAGGATGTCCATGATTGATGGTTTTTCTTGTTATAATCAGATTTCTATTTTACCAGAAGATAGAGAGAAGACTACCTTCACCACTCCTTGGGGTACGTTTATGTACACCAAGATGCCCTTTGGTTTGATGAAAGCAGGGGCGACCTTTTAGAGAGCTATGGACATAGCATTTATTGGAGAGAAGGAAAAGTGTGTTGTTATCTATTTAGATGACATAATGGTGTTCTCTAAATCTGATAAAGAACATTATGATCATATAAAAAAAGTCTTCTTGAAATGCAGAAAATTTGGTCTCTCTTTGAATCCAAAAAAATCATTGTTTTCCATGAAGGAGGGCAAATTGTTGGTGCATATTGATGCAGGAGTATTTCTCCATGTCAGCCAGCCATCCAACCAGCCATGTCAGCACATGCATTCAAAGATGAAGAGAGGCACAACCCTCGTCTTCCATTTTGAATTTGAATGTAATTAATGTTGTAGGTTGTTGAGCCATGAGGTCGTGCTTTGCACATGCGTAGAAGTAGGTAGGCCTTTAATGTTTTGAAGGCTAAGATCTAGATCTAGATAGTGGACTAGACAACCTATTAAATGTAATTGAATAGGGTAGGTGATGTTGGAGGGAAGAGCTCAAAGAGCCCCCTCATGTAAAATATCTTGGATATTGTAATTGTATCTCATAGTAGAGGGTCTGCGAGTAGAGAGCAGAAGAAAAGGAGCCGAGACCTTGTTACAGGTCGTGATCAGGAACACCTTGTAAAAACAGGCATTTTCCATTTAATACAAACAACATTTTTTCCTGCATATTGTTCGTGTTATGTGAACATCTTTGTGTGTTCTCTATGATGTAGATGTATGCTAGACATTTGCAGGGAGTTCTTTTGATTTCAGGATTGAGAGGTTCTTTGTGGTTTCATGCCAGGAGGGCGTGACAAAGTACTGCGGTCTCTGAATACTAGTGCATAGTTGCACTTCTGAACTCTGCGGAGTCAGACAAAGATGTGCCACATGGGCATAGAAACTGGAATAATCAATTTATAGGAAGACCTATGAGGTTACTGAAGACCTTAGAGGAAAGGTTGTGGAGAAACACAGTTGCAGATAGAATCTCTAAGGAGTTATGTATAGCTCTATCGGGTGGGCATTGAACCATTGCAAGGAGTGCACAGAGGAAGAACTCTGATGTGAGTTCAACTGAAATCAGAATCACCGAGGATTCTGAGAGCTCTACCAGGAGGGCATTGAGCAGGTGCATAGGGTGCACAAGAGAGAACAGAACTGGTGGATGTTCTGTAAGAAGATACTCTGTCAGGTGGGCATTGAGTACATTGTAGATAGGAACAGAGAGGAAAATAACTTTTTGAGTTCTGTGATTTGAGGAAGAATCCACTGAAGGATTTTCACAGGGTTGACGAACACCCTGGCTATTCAGCAATAAGTTGTCTGAGTAGAAGGATACCCAGGAGGGCATCTGAATTATCCATCTGTAGGAGAAAGGAAGAAGGATTTATTTCCTTAAGTCCTGAGGAGCAGGAAAGCTCAGGACGGATAACACTTTGTGTGTGTGAAGACTCGAAAAGGAGTGCAGAAGTCATGGAATCCCTTGAGGATTTGGGAGGAAATAGACAGGCGGACACACGTCACCTGTTGGAAGGAGTCAACACCCCATTGACTTCTCGTGTCTCAGGATTTCGTGAGATAAGAGCACGGGAGCTCAACCTTTGAACTCACGAAGTGGCGAAGAGTGAAAGGTGATATCGCTTAGCCTAGCCAGTGGTCACACTCAGAGGGAGCTAACAAGAGAAGGGGCTATAACCATATCGCCATTTCGGGTATCGCAAGATTGGAAGGGAAGAGTCGGGAGCTTCAACTCGCGAACTCGCGAGATCGCGAGATTGCGAAAAGTGCCTTTGGAATTGGGCCTTGGTCATAGCATTGTGGTTTCTTGGGGAGACAAGAGCTCGCACCTAGTGCTTTTTTCATAGGGGAGCCTCCGAAAAGGACCTGTGGATCGATAAATCGTGATTCCAGTAGGGAATCTGAAAGAGCCGCTTTGGCTCATGAATTAAACTGAACGATCCACAAGACTGGGAGGTCGCGTAGAGACTCTATTGAGGGACGATAGGTCTGCATCACATATTGTGTCAGATAAAGGGGTAAGGATTGATTCCAGCAGAGTTGAAGCTATCCAAGCCTTTTCACTTCCTAGATCCAAAAAGGAGGTTCACTATTTTTTGGGAAAAAATAATTTTTTGAGAAGGTTTGTGTCAAAGTTTGTTGATTTGGTCAAGCATATCACAACCATGTTGAGGAAAGGTAATGAAATAAAATGGACCGCCGAGTCCCATAATTATTTTGATCAGATAAAGAAATCCTTGACTGAAGCCCCGGTCCTTATCAGCCCAGACTACTCCAAGGATTTTCTTATTTTTTCTTTCGCTTCATTTGATACAGTAGCAATTGTTTTATTGCAGAAGAATGTTGAAGGCTTAGAGCAACCCATTTCTTTTTTTAGCAGGGCATTGAGAGATGCTTAATTAAAATATGAGATCATGGATAAGCAAGCCTATGCATTGGTTAAATCTCTCAATTCTTTTAGATTTTATGTGTTGCATTCAAGAGTCATTGATTATGTCCCATCAGCTTCTATAAAGGAGATTCTTATTCAGCCAGATATAGATAGAAAAAGGAGCAAGTGGATTGCTAAAATCCTTGAATTTGAACTTGAGATTAAGCCTACCAAATTGGTTAAAGGCCAGGGTTTAGCCAAGTTGTTGGTTGAATCAAATTTCTCAGCCTTGGGGGTAAATTTCATCAACTCATGTTCAGAAAATTAGTAGGTTTAATTGACTGAGAACGGTTCACAAGTCACCCCTACATTGGCAGATTGCAGCTAGTACAAGGACATTATATTTTTTCTACAGAAATTACAGCCTCCAGAAGGCATGGAAAAGAACAAGGTGAGAGACTTAAAACTCAGATCAATTAAATATTGCCTTATTAATCAAGTCTTGTATTGGAAAGACCCATTGGGAGTTCTTTTTAGGTTCCTAGACCCACAAGAAGCCCAAAAGATTATGTCTAATTTTCATGACAATTTATGTGGGGAGAATCATTATTGGAGAACAACCACGGCATATAAGATTCTCAGGGTTGGTTATTTTTGGACTAGTATGTTCACCAATGTTTGTGCTAAGATCAGAGCCTATGTTAAATGTCAAAAATTCTTTGGAAAGTAGTAGCTCAAATCTTTGTCATTAAAGCTTGTGGCAGCTTCGGGACCCTTTCAACAGTGGGGCCTAGATTTTATCAGGGAAATTCATCCTTCTTCCAATGGTCAACATAGATGTCTCTTGACTTCTACATATTACTTTACTAAGTGGATAGAGGTTATCCCTACAAGGAATGATTCCCACAAAGTGATCATTGGTTTCCTTGAGGAAATTATGGCAAGGTTCAGGTGTCTGAACAAACTTTTCATTGATAATGCTGCATATTTCAAGGTTGAACCATTAATTCAGTTATGTGAATAGTTTGGGATCACATTGGTTCACTCTACCCCTTACTACCCCCAAGGGAATGGGCTTGCAGATTCCTCTAACAAAATCCTAATAAAGATCATTAAAAACATGTTAAAGGACAATAAAAAGGCATGGGACTCAAAACTCAAGTTTTCTTCATGGGCCGACAGAGTGAAAACAAAGAGGTCCCAGGGCCTTTCTCCTTTCCAGTTGGTATATGGAGTTGAGGCCATTTTTCCTTCTCAACTAGCCTTGCTTGTGGCAAAATTATTCCAAGATTACCAAGGGGAGCTGGATCATATGATTAGAAGGATTCAACGGCTGGTTGATGTTGGATCATGTTGTCATTGATGCCAATGGTTTGATTATTTGGGATATTGTTGGATCATATGTCATTGATGTAAATGGTTTGGTTTGATTGATGAGAATGATAGATGTCCAAGTGGAAACCAATTGATAAAGATGGATCATTGATATGATGCCCTTGATGAGAACGATAGATGTCCAAGTGGAAACCAATTGATAAATATGGATCATTGATATGATGCCCTTGATGAGAATGATAGATGTCCAAGTGGAAACCAATTGATAAAGATAGATCATTGATATGATGCATTGATGAAGATGGATCAATGAGTTGTCATTGATACATGATGCATAGTTAATTTATATGATGCAGTGGTGAATTGATGCAAAGATGAATCATTATTGTATTATCATGGTTGATACGGTGCACAAATGGATGAACTCCAAATTGATCCCCTTATAGTGAAAGCCCTCACGGGAAGATGCTTTACAGATTGAGTTATCCTAGGAGAATGGTTGGAGGACCCATGCCTGTATGTGGAATAATGAGATGAATATCAATGAAGTTGTTGGTGAAACTATCCTAGATGGATAGTGCTTGTCATGCCATTTCCAGTGGTATGTGGAATGTCACATAACTCCTCACGGTTTGAGATTTATGGCCTTATGAAGTTGGAGGACCCCATATGAAGGCTTGAAGCCCCAAAAGGTCAAAGAATTCAAAGTGCTTGAAAAGAAGAAATCATTATTTAAATGATAAAGTAAAGTGACAAAATCAATAAAGATTATTTAAATGATAAAATAAAGTGACAAAATCAAGAAGGAATATTTAAATGATAAAGTATTGGAGAACTTTCTATTCATGGAAAGTGGTTAACCCTAAAATAAGGAAAATAGGTTAAGTGACCTAGAAATGGGTTAAGTAACCTAAAAATGGGTTAAGTGACCTAGAAGATGAAAGTATAAATAAGAAGCTAGGATCTCTTGTAAAATGAACATTTAGTGAGAATCCTTTTGTGGATCAATGGAGAGCTTCTTGTGAATATCTTGTGGAGTATTGATGGAGAGCTTCTTGTGAGAGCACCCTATTGGTGTGGATCTCTTGAGCATGATTGAAGATCTATTATTAGGAAGAGTGTGAGAGGAGGATCTCATGGATGCATCAAATTTTTTCCAATGTAGGAGATCTTGACAAAAAAAGTCTCAGATTCGCAGAAAACCCTATTTTTTTATGCCCACGTGGGTTGTTTGTGTATAGAGTGCATGTACACGTGGGTTGGCTATGTATAGGGTGAGTGCACACGTGGGATGAATGTCTACAAGGAGCGTGGAGTGGATAAAATCATGAAGATTTGTGTTTGAGCTGGTGCCAAGCTATTGGATGATGAGGCAGGTTCCAGATCTGCATTCTATTGCCTCAGATCTATCACTGAGACACGGGTATGGTTACATTATTGTCTTGATGGATACTATTGTTTCATGTGTTGTGAATTTTTAGGGAATTCTTGGTATGGCTTCTATGATGTGGCTCAGTTTGGTTGATTTGGATGATGGAGTGAGAAGCACTCTTGTGATTCAGTAGTGACATGATTTCTATGGTATACTAGTTATTTATACATGATTGAGATAGCATTCATATTGATTTGTTGTGGAGAATGAGAAATCTATTGGAGAGATTGGATGTGTTGTGACTGGTTATGGGTCAGTTTGGAAAGTGGAAGACAGAAGAGAAAGTGATTGCAGGTTGCAGAGGATCTAAGCATGTGAAGAAAAGAAAAACCCGAGTTGCTTAGAAGCATACGCTTGTTGCATTATACATTGGTCATGTTCACACGCAGGCTGTAGTGATCCAGGGCACGTGCACACACGTGCTGCACTACTAACAGGTCATGTACCTGTTGACAAATTGATATCTATTGAGGATTGTTGCCTCATCTCAGTTGGTGCTGAGAATGTAAGTTGATTCTTACATATAGAGCTGGTGCTCTTGTAGATTTGTACTCTATTCAATTGTTGTTGATAAACCCCAAGGATTGTAGTCCATAATAAAAAGAAAATTGTACATACATCTTTTGTTATTTTTGTTCATTGTGATGATGACTTGTTGATGATATATTGTTGATATATGTTGCTGATATGTCTTCACATCTAACTGGTTATAAATGACAACAATGGGTAATGAATAAATGTTGAATGTTAATTGATGAGTTTTTGTGCAAGAGGGAAGTTTTGGGAAAAAGATCCCCACACTCATTCACCCCCCCTCTAAGTGTGGTAGGTGTGTCCAACAATTGGTATCAGAGTGGGCCTTCACTACAAGCCTTAACAAGCTTGAAGGAGATCCATAGACACACAAATGGATGATGAAGTTCCAATCCTTTATGAGAAAAACTATTCTACTTGGAGAATAGAGATGAGAGTGTATTTGAAGACAATGGGAGCAACTATTTGGAAGGCAACCATCGGTGGATATGTTTCATTGAAGAACAAGTCAAAGTTTGCAGCTCAAAGGGAAGGAAAGAAGAATGAT